>APFE031201167.1:203780-291866 GCA_000404065.3 Pinus taeda | reverse complement strand
GTTGCCAAAATGAACTCTATCCGCCTTGTTCTTTCCCTTGCTGCCTCTTTCAAATGGGAAGTCCATCAGATGGATGTTAAATCCGCCTTCTTGCATGGGGACTTGCATGAAGAAATCTACATGGAACAACCTATTGGGTTTATACAAAAATACTCTAGCCTTGTATGTCGTCTTAAGAAATCCCTTTATGGTCTCAAGCAAGCTCCTCGAGCTTGGTATGCCAAAATGGATAGTTTTCTTTTAGAATCTGGCTTTTCTAGGTGTCATTTTGACCATACTGTCTACACCAAGAAAGAGGGCAAGTCTCTTATCATTCTTGTTCTTTATGTTGATGATCTTATCCTCACTGGTAGTGATCCCAACCTTATTAACCATGTGAATTTTAGCCTTAAAAAGAAGTTTGAAATGACAGACTTAGGACATTTACATTATTTTCTCGGTCTTCAAGTCTTGCAGTCCAAGGAAGGTATTTTCCTCTCCCAATCCAAGTAGGCCTGTGATCTTCTACGCTTTTTTCACATGGAAGATTGTAAGCCAGCTCCTTCTCCCTTTAAGTCTGGAGTCAAACTTTCAATCAATTGTACTTCCCCTGAAGTTGATGCTACCTTATACCATCAACTTGTCGGTAAACTTTTGTATTTAACCCATACTCGTCCTGATCTTTCCTTTGTTGTTGGCCTTGTTGCTCGATTTATGCAAACCCCATGTGAAAGTCATTGGAAAGCAGTAAAAGAATACTTCGTTATGTTCGAGGTACAATACAGTTTGGGATTCATTACAGTGCCAAAGCAACTCCTCTATTAGTTGGTTTCACTGATTCTGATTGGGCTGGTGACCCTGATGATCGGAAGTCTACTGCCGGTTATGTCTTCACTCTTGTTTCAGGACCTATTACATGGGCTTGTAAGAACCAGGCTGCCATTTCTCTTTCGTCAGCAGAAGCAGAGTATCGTGGTGCCGTGGAAGCTAGTAAGGAAGCCTTGTGGCTTCGTCAGATCCTATCAGAATTGGGCTTTGAGCAGCAGCATCCGACTACACTTTGGTGTGATAATCAAAGTGCCATTCAGCTTTGCAAAGATCCAGTTCAGCATCAGCGCAGCAAACACATTGAACTTCACATGCACTTCATCAGAAAGCTCATTCATGACCATGTTCTTGAAGTGCAATATTGTTCAACAGATGATCAGGTTGCAGACATCTTCACAAAGCTCTCACAGAGGCGAAGTTCACTAAACTTCGATATATGCTTGGAGTTCAGGAAGTTGTCACTAAGGGGGGATAGGCTCTAGTGCCTCCTTCCTTCTCCTATTGTGTCATATTTGTAAAACCTTCAATCCTATCCCAAGTTGTTCTTAAGGGGGGATGTTAGGATATTCCGACACATAGGAAATAGTTAAGTTCAACTTGGTCTAGTATAGAGTTAGGTAAAGTGTGTTTCTTTACCGTTGTACATTTTGTAACTTACAATCCGACGGTCACGATATGTAGTGATCCGACGGTTCATTCTCTCCTCGGTATTACCGACACTTGATCCGTGGCTTGACACCCGATTGGTCCATGAATTCTATTTAAAGCACATGGAGGGTCATTTGTAGGTTCACCGTGCATGAGAGAAGCTTATGTAAATTTTAATTCTTTTATTAATAAATTGCCTGTAGTAACCACGTTGGCACAGGCCGTGGACTGTTTCCCTCTCTGGGGGTTTTAACCACGTCAAAATACTGGTGTATTGATCTGTGATTTGTTTGTGAGCGGTGTCCTTTTGGTGTTCTGTCTGAGGAACTTACCCTGTAAATTCCTACACAACATGGTGGCTCTTTCCTAGAACGCCTTTGCAACCTTGTCTCCTTAGTTGTTTTACAAAATGTGAAGCACTTATATCATCAAACGGACAGAATCACCCCTCATAGATACAAAACCCCATGCCTAGTTAAAGCATCCTCTTCATTACAAGTCTCAAAAAGAAATGCGTAGAGCAAACATAGTGGAAAAATTACACACACAAATAACTTGTATATTACCATCAAAGCCAAATTACAAGCCACATAAATAATGTAAATGAGATCCAACATATTCCAAACAGGGAATTGCTTGTTGAGAAAATCTCTCAAAAAATTCCAACAACCAACCAACCAAATCTATCAAATTACTAATGTAAGCATTATTTCCAAGTGCCCCCTTTAATGCTTACATTTACATCATTGCAAAGATTAATACAAAAATGACAAATTAAAATTCACATGTCACATCAGTCTAACTAGTCTTCCTCAACACTTATCCCCACCCTGAAGTCTCTTGGACAATGCTCTTTTCACCACCCAAATATTAAGGCTTCCCATTCAAATAATTTAAGACATAATCGCCTCTGACCATATTTGATGAACTTTGCAAGATTAACAATATTGGTAACTCAACTCATCAAGGATTCCGTGATAAGGGTTGTCAGGAAATGAAATATCCTATGGACCAATCACCATATGTCAGATATTTTGCTTTTTTCTATCCATTAGTTGCTAGGTAGATGGTTTGAATATTGAATGTGTTCAAAAATTGATCAAACAACATGACCTGTTTCACATACACATGTAGTGGTAGCTCCAGGACAGATTAGATCCTGTGACCTTAGGCCATGATGAGGGCGGAGATCGTAGAGGCCGTTGAGGGTGATCAACATACATATAAAATCACCATTTTGATTTTGGTTGGGGATGTTAAGAAGAAGCTTTTGAATCATCTAGGTGCTGGTGCTTAATCCATATTTCATATTGAAAACATTTCATTCCAGGTTCTTTAGGTCTGCGTGGTGCAATGGTAGGATTCGAACTGTAGCATCGAGTATAGGTTAGAAAACAGGGTGAAGGGTGACCTCATCGACTCCATATCCACACAGTCCTCTCCCCATGTTAGCACAATGCCATTACCAAAAACTATATGATATATAAACAAAGAAGGCATCTGAGACACACACCTTTATTGTGCACACAGTTGAACTCCGTCTCTTCACTAGTGCATGAAGAAAAGCTTAAATAGGCCTCCTCCTCAAGAACACCACTGCACATATCGATGATGGAGGAGACAACCGACTTCGATGGCATCAAATCAAACTCGTTTGTGGTGAACACACCTAGTTTTTTTTTTCTCTTGCCATCGTATATAACCAAAGCCTAAATATCGTACCCACCCTTCAAATTGATCGTGTCTTGATCCAACGACAGAAAAAACTCAGAATTCGATCAATTTTTAAACACATATAGTCATTGATCAATTTTTGAACACATATATTTAGTATTCAATATTTGATCAATTTTGAATAATTTGATCAATTTTTGAACACATATACTCATTGAATTTGATCAATTCGTGAACATATATACTCATTGAATTTGATCAATTTTTGAACACATATACTCATTGATCTCCATGACCAGATATATACTTAATGAGTTTGAACACTACGTGAGATTCAAACGAAGTATCTCACTTTGTAAGCTGAAGCGAGTGTGAACTGAAGACCCACTAGATCAAAAGTTCAATCCTCATTGAAACTCTCTCGCCGTGTATTTATTCATTCCATTCTTTCGCCATTAAGCTACATGGAAACCCACTTATCCACTCTCATCGACAAAACTCACGATATTGATAACATGATGGATACTTTATTGAGTTTGGACAAACAATATACAAACATACATGTCTCTAATCATGATTTCCTTACGTCCTCTCAAGAAATGGTAAGGTCCAAACTTGCTCTGATACCATGTTAATATGGGAGAGTAAATATTTATTACACATTAAAGTGTTGAGAGCTATACACATCAATCAAATAATGTTACAGATATAAATAAAAAATATTGTCTCAAGATATACAAACTATCTTAGATACACAATCACTTGGTTGACTAAATATCTCAACCCCACACCAATATATGAAGCTAACTAGTTGAAGAGAATCTCTCATCCAACTAAGCTTCAACAACCTCCTAAATAATAAGAGAACACTCTAAATCTCCATATAATATGACAAATAATTAAATAATTAAATATGATGACACATATTGAGACACGTGAGAGTTATATATTCCAACTCTTAATGTCACAAAGGCGATAGACTCTTTCATTGCAAGGTGTTCCAAGAATTAACCAATGCCTAGTTCACTATGGAGCTCATGAAAATTAGTTCTTGTTTTTAACAATGCTTATTTTCTTCTTTGAAATCCTCAAACATAGATTAAAGTTCATGACTACTTATAATATCTTAATTTTCTTTTCCTCTTTCACTCTTTTTCTCACCACATTTTCTCCTTAAATTTTGATGTAATAATATTTTTAGTATTATCTTATTCTACAAAATGATCTTTTCCTTTATTCCTCAAGGGCTTAGCAAATATTGGGATCTCTTCCTTTATTCCTAATCTGAGTAACCAAGATCTTTTTCCTTCGTGATGTGATTATAATTGCATTTAAAATAGCACAGAGGAATAGATATGCATGTTGTAAAGAAGAAATACCATGACAATCATCAACAACATAAAAACGCAAGACGTTGATAAAGGAGTTCGTCCAGGAGGTACTATGTCTCTAGGCCCCGATGTCAAGATGGTGTAGGCCGCTACATTAAGTGATGTCAATAGTGATGATGTACATAGGTGGTGATGTTGCTATAATACAATGAAAATGCCCTCACGCAGGAATGGCTCCAGGAGATGTTCCACTGCAGGAATTCTCATTCAAAAAAGACTCCTATCAATATGACCTAAATTCATGCATGATGATAATGAGCATCCCGCTAACATGGCATAAAAGGGATCTCAATGTAAACATACATGGCGACACATGAGTATCCCATCAACATAACAACAAAGGGATCTCAAACAAAACAGGATGAATCATGACAACAAATACATCCCACAAATGATTTTGCATCACATCAAGCAGGAAACATGAAACAAGTAAGAAAACAAGATCCCACATCAAACATCAAATAGGGATCTACGCAGCATAATGCATCTCATAGAAAAAAGAAGTACATGAACATACTGCATATACATCACATCCTGGGGCCATCTGAAGATAAGGATGTCAAACTACTGAAGTTGGTCGTACCATCAATCTCGCGGCGTCGAATTCCATGGAAGGACTACTCGCACGTTGAATGTTGACACCAGCACTCCACTTTGAAAAGTGGCCGAAAAATGAAATGATCAAATGGAAAATCTGATTGCACCATCAGATTTGTGGCGTCGAATAGTGTAAAATTGACTGTCAAATTTCTAAATTCTGAGAATGTGGAAATCTGGGACTACATGAATCTTTTAGATTCCCCCTAGATTCCTCAAAGATTCCCTCCTCTGGGTCATTTGAAGATTTTCTGCTCTCATCAAAATTCTAACTGTGCTATCAAGTTCCTTACATAATTCTGAGAAAAATGAGTATGAAGATGGTTGCATTCTGACTCTGGCGAATTTCAGCTTCCCAGGAATCTCGAAAATTCCCTCAAAGATTCTTGAAGATTCTCCTCGGCTTGGAACCTACAAATTTGTTGCTCAAAAGGCAAATCTGACCTCACCATGGCGTTCTCTGTGAAAATCTGAGAAAATTGATTGTAAACTTGGTTACATTCTGATAAAAAGAATTTTTACCTCCTCGGAGAATCTTCGGTCCTCAAAGAATATTCTACCCCGAAATGCGTGTCAAGGTTCTGCCTCCCCTGTCTCAAAATTTGTGCCTCACTTCTTCCCCCATGCGTTGAGAAATGAGGGTTTATATAATGTTTTTGTAGGTGGAGTATTCAAAGCACTAAGCTCATGGTGCAATGGTAGCAGAGTCGGCTTATCCGGGCAATGGTTAGGGTTCGAATCCCCCCGTATCACAATAATAGTCCATGGTCAGTAAACTGTTGTAACCGAAATATTTTAGGTTCCTTTTGTTTTAAATTTTGATATAGGTCGGGCCTGCCTTGAGCGGCCCGCCCAACACACCCTTACATTTATGGCGCGTTGTATTAAACATGGTGGTTGGGTGGTTGTATTGATGTTTGGTTGGTGTAATGCTATATGGGGCCCCCCGATGGGGGCTGGCCCACGTGGGCCTAGCGGGTTCGATCCTCGCCGGCTCCACTTTACTTAATGTGCATATATATTAATGGTAGTTGTGAAGGAGGTGGTGCGGGTCATGGCCCGCCACCCTTCATATATATATATATATATATATATATATATATATATATATATATATATATAATATATAATTCGTCATTTTTTAACGTTAGAAAATTGAGCGTAGGAGTGTTTTTATCCATTTGACAATTTTGCTCGGAATCTAGCCCAAGTTGGCCGGAATCCGGTGGTTGGGTTTCAGCGAAATTGTCCCTCCTTAAGCCTACCCAATCACCCAAGTCAACCTTGAAATTTCACTGCCTCTAAATTTTTCATACAAGCTTGGTTTGACGAACCGTTCGCATCATTGTGATCAGGGTGACGAGATATATGCTCTAGTCTTGGTTCGAAAACATTCTAATCATTTTTATTTTTGACCCTTTCCGAGTCCCCTAGGACTTCTACCTATGTCTGGAGCCACCTGGATCAATCCTCCATGCTGAGGAGATTTTGGTCCTCCAAAAGCATGAAAATTAATCTGCAACTTCTATGTACCTTGTCTGCATCACAAGCGTCCTAAAAAAGTCTCGCTTGCATCTCCTTCACCTTTGTTCTTCGGAGCCTTAAGTGATGAGTCAACACCTGCAACCTTTGCAACCTGTAGTATATTGTTTTTTCAAATTACATGCTTGACTTTCATGACCAACTAATGACCTAAGCATTCCATACTTGCCACAAGTTTACAACACATACTCGGTGGTCAAGTTTACATTGAAATGGAAACAATACCCTAGCTACGAAAACAAGGCCAACATATCATTGTTGCTTCAACAAGTGATGGAAAACACATCATCATTGCAACACATGATTTACAAAAATAAGGCCAAACACTATTGTTTCTTTGACAAGTGATGGAAACACAACATCACTTTCACAGTTTATTATGCAACTCAAAATAAGACGAGACATCATTGTTGCTTAACAAATGATGGAAAACACATCATCACTTTTACATTTTAAAATGCAACAAATGATTTAGAAAAGCATGACCATGACAAGCTAACATATCTAGAAACAATTTTCACTTATCAATGTGAATGGATCGCCTCCATGTGGCACATTCGCTAGTCAAACAACCGTTTCATCTGGTTCATGCACCAAAAATTTGTCTTTAAGGCGCTGCTCTGGATGGAGCCTCCAACAAGTGGCTCTTTGATGGCTACCTTTGTTGCAATGACTACAATACATCTTCTTCCTCCATATCTACTTACCATGTTTCTTTACTTTTCGTTGAGAGGGTCACTATTCTTTTCCAACACTTAGAAAATGTATGGTTATGTAATCCACAAAAGGTAGATGTTTTTTTGATGCCTTGATTTATGTCCATCTTTAACAACATGATTATAATCAAAATGAACATTCGAATATCGAGAGTGGTTATACCTTTCCTTGTTGTCACCGGTGTAAGTATGGCGATGAGAGCTTGCCTCAGCTCTTTCCCTGCAATGGGCACTGCCATGGGATGATCGGGATGTGTTCACATCATTCTCTTTCCTCGCTGATTTCAATGATGTCTCGAAAGAATCTGACAACTTTGATCATTCTCCTTCAATGTATCCCAAGCCTCCAAATAAAGGTCTCCTTCGAACACGTGAAACTACTTAGGTTTAAAATTGATGATGGAAATGTTTGATGTATGACCTAATGTATGATTTACTTGGTGATGATTTATCTAGTGCATGTCTTATCAAAGCTATTGTTGTTTTATGTATGGCTCAAGTGGATATGATTTATCTAATGAATGACGTAGTGAAATTATGATTTGTTTCCAAAATGAACCACAAAATTGACACGTGGATACTAGACTTAATAATGTGATGATTATACGTCTTTTTGTTATATAAATGCATGAATGAGAGTTAACCCGCAGGGAGAAAGAACTATATGATAGTCGGGATCTACTCTTCCATTGAGGGAAGGTCGAGACATCTCATGGGGAAGGTATAATGGAAATTGTTCTACTACATTTGGTATCTACTTGATATGCACTCTTATGACATGAGTAAAATGCAAATGACAAGTGACAAGACGACCTGATTGGATTATTCAATGACAAGTCCAACTAGCTCTGTAATGTGATCCGTATTAGGGCGTTGACCCTATTTGTGAAGGAGGGGTGGAGGCATTTCCCACCGTGTATCCTCTGAAACCTGGAATCATGGGAGGGCAGTGGTGGACACACTCCCCTGGACATGTGATGACGATTGCCAGTTGCCTGCTGGGGAAGTTAGGTCGATCTAGTCGATGCTTCCACCATGTCAGTTTATCAGTGGTTAGTATGGTCGATGCCACTGGATAAAGCAGCAGAGGACGGATAGGGTGGGAATGGAAATAGGTTAGGATGGATAGGAGGATATAGATAAGTTGGAGACTCTTGATGGGAAGTAATGTCATTGTTTGACTTATCAAATTTTACTACTATAACTCTTTCTATTTTGTTATGCCTTCGAACTCCTTGTATCTTTTCATTCTAACTTCGGGACAAAGTTTTCTAAATGAGGGTTGTATATAATGTCCCACTTAAATCTTATCATGCAAATTTTATTAATGTTTATATTACCTGAAAATATTGAGAAATATTGGTGAATACCTTCATTTTGGAAACTATAAATTTATTTACTAATATAAAATTCATTATTTCTATTTTATTCAAATTCCCAACTTGCCTTCTCAAATTGAATTTTAGGTAGGATATGGTCTCCTTCCATTATTTCAAATTATATATATATTAATATCACATTCCCAAATGTGCTCTCACATTTACTTGGGAGAAGACAGGGTCCTCTCCATTTAATTACATCTCACAATCCCAAATGTACTCTACCATTTACTTGGGAGAAGACATGGCCCTCTCCATTTAATTACCAATATATATATTCATCTCACATTCCCAAATGTACTTTCATATTTACTTGGGAGAAGACATGGTCCTCTCCCATTAATTTCTCAATTTTATATTCATATCACATTTCCAAATGTACTCCCAGATTTACTTGGGAGAAGAGAAGTCAATTGTAAGGATGGAGGAGAAGTTAATGACATTAATGAGAGGTGGTTAAGGTGGAGAAGAGAGGAAGGGTATAAAAAGGGAAGGAGGAAGGGAGAAAATGGCATGTGGGATCTTGCTAATTTTAGGTTGGCCGTGATTTTGAGTTGGTTGTGATTTGGTTGAGTGTGATTTTGGAGACCTAGGGAACTTGTGGAGGTTTCTTGGGTTAATTGAGAGGAGGGAAATATTGTTTATCTTGGTCTGGATTATTCATCTTGGACACACTACATCTAGTTGGACTTGGGCTTGGAGGGCTAGGGAACCTATGGAGGTTTCCTGGGCTAGGAATTATTTCTTAGTTGGTTGGGAGGTAAATCCAGTTGGGTTGGTCAAGAGGAGCGTTTCAGCGGGAGTAGCAGCCCAAGGGCATCTCCACCAGCCACCGATATAGGTATTCCTCTATGCATAGATTACTCATGTAAATTATTGAAATGAAATGTTGACTATAAGTTATAGGGATTAGAATGTAAATGATAAAATTTTCATTGTTTAAAAGTCTTGTAAGTAAATAAATTATTGCCTCTTATTGAAATTAAATTCCAGAGAATATAGATCTGTTAGAAGACCCTAGGATATGGCCTTACAGGCCATCTGAAGATACGGATGTAAAACTACTGAAGTTGGTCATACCATCAATCTCGAGGCGTTGAATCTCATGGAAGGACTGCTCGCATGTTGAATGCTGACACCTACATTCCACTTTGAAAAGTAAAGGGGAAATGATCAAATGGAAAATCTGATTGCACCATCATATTTGTGGCATTGAATAGTATAAAGTCGACTATCAAATTTCTGAATTCTGAGAAAGTGGAAATCTAGGGCTACATGAATCTTCTAGATTCCCCCTAGATTCCTCAAATATTCCCTCCTCTGGGTCATCTGAAGGTCTAATGCTCAGATCAAAATTCTGATTGCGCCATCAGGTTCCTTGTAGAATTCTGAGAAAAATGAGTATGAAGTTGGTTGCATTCTGACTGGTGAATTTCAGCGTCCAAGGAATCTCGAAGATTCCCTCAAAGATTCTTGAAGATTCTCCTCCGCTGGGAACTTGCAAATCTGCTGCTCAAAAGGCGAATCTAGCCTCGCCATGGCGTTCCCTGCAAAAATATGAGAAAATTGACTGTGAACTTGGTTATATTCTCATATAAAGAATTTTTACCTCCCCAAAGAATTTTCGGGCGTCAAAGAATATTCTGCCTTGAAATGCATGTCAAGGCTCTGCCTCCCTTGTCTCGAAATTTGTGCCATGCTTCTTCCCCCATGCGCTGAGAAAGGAGGGTTTATATAATGTTTTTTTCGGTGGAGTATTCAAAGCATCGGGCTCATGGCATAATGGTGGCAGAGTTGGCTTATCTGGGCAATGGTTAGGGTTCGAATCCGCCCACCTCCCAATAATAGTCCATGCTCGGTAAAATGTTGTAACCAAAATATTTGGGTGATTTTTGTTTTAAATTTTGATATGGGTTGGGCCCACCTTGGGTGGCCCGCCCAACACACCCTTACATTTATGGCACGTTGTATTAAACATGGTGGTTGGGTGGTTGTATTGATGTTTGGTTGGCATAATGCCATATGGGGCGCCCGGTGGGGACCGGCTCATGTTGGTCGGGCGGTTTCGATCCCTGTCAACTCCACTTTACTTAATGTGCATATATATTAACAGTAGTTGCGATGGAGGTGGCAGGGGTCATGGCTCGCCACCCTTGAATATATATATATATATCTATATATATATATATATATATATATATATATATATATATATATATATATATATATATATATATATATATAAACATTCGAAAATTGACTGTAGGAGTGCTTTTATCCGTTCGACAATTTCACCCGAAATCCAGCTCAAGTTAGTCGAAATCCAGTGGCCGGGTTTCGGTGAAATTGTTCCCTCCTTAACGCTGCCCAGTGACCCAAGTCAACCCTGAACTTTGATTGCCTCTAACTTTCGCATACGAGCTCGATTTAATAAACCGTTTGCACCGTTGCGATCAGGACGATGAGTTCTACACTCTATTCTTTGTTTGACATCATTCTGATCACTTTGATTTTTGACCTCTGGGACTTCTACCTGTGTCTAAAGCCACTTGGATCAATTCCCCAAGGGTTTAACTAATATTAGGCACCCATATGTTAGCCCTGCTTGAGCCAAAGAAGGAATCATCTTGCATTCCATGTTGTTTAATCTGTTTTCATTATGTTCTTAAGGGGAAGACTTGCATTTATGAATAGGGTATGATCATGCATATTTCCTTTAATTTTTAGATTATAGGTTATAAAATTATTTTGGATCTACTCTATCATTCTCCATGACTCTCTATAGATACTGTATCCCCAATTTTCACACCCATATAAAAATAACAAGAGTAACTAGAGTGCCAAAGAAGAGATTCTTCTCATCCCATCTCCAAAACTCCACTAATTTACAATTGTTTTCAAGTCCATAATAAATTGTCCACTCTCCATTTATCATTTTCACGGTGCTACAATTCTTGTTGAGCTTGTGATGAATATTAATTCTAATATATTTATTTGAAAGCACTTCCACCAAGTTGTTGTTGTAATATACAACAATATTATAGGTGATTTTATTGAATTTAATGATTATGACTTTTATTTCATGAATGTTAATAATCAATACCTATATTGGAGCATAATTCCTTAATTATTTTTAGTTGCTTACAAATATCGAAGAGACTCCTTGCTATAAGAACAATACCAAAAAAAAAAATGATGATTATACTAGGTAGAATTGGGCCAACATAATTTTCTTTTGCAAAACAACTTTCTAATTTGTCAATATATAGGCCAAAAAATGTAGAAGACATGGACAACCTTTCTTGATTTTGATATTATAATTAATTTCTTCAAACAAACCCTCAATATTCTTAAAATTGACAATAACCTTTTTATAAAATTTTAATTCAACAATCCTTTTCTTCCAATCTATTTCAAAAATTACTATAAATACAACATAGATAAATAAATAAAATTTACTCCCCCACCAAATACATTTATGTAATATAAAAATATTTAAATGTTATAATGTATCATATTTTATATTAAAAAACACCATCACATATAAATATATAATCATCATTTTAATTAGTTCGGTTGATACAAAGGCCACTAAGATTATATGGTATCCTATTTTATGTTAAAAATACATCAGCACATAACACATAAAATTAGCATTTTAAAAGAAATATTGGGATTAGCACTCTAATCTCTCACCCATCTATTTAGAAAAAATCATAAAAAATTTCCTAAATTTATTCATCCACAAAATACATTTATGTAAAATCAAAATATTTGATTTTATACCATCTCATATTTTACGTTAAAAAACACTATCACATATCAAAATATAATTATCATTTTAAACAGTTAGGTAGATACCCAAAAAAACCACTCTTTCATATTTCATATTAAAAATACGTTGCAAAGGCTATAAATTTGCTCGAAAAGTTCGTTTTTCCAAAATTTGGTTTTTTTTTTTTTTAATCTAACCATATGAGTGTTTAAATAGTTTATTTAATGGTGGAAATAGTTTCAGCGCCATAAAAAAATGCCTAGGGCACCTAAATCTTATACCTAAATGATTATAACCCAGATTTCCCAAAATTCGTAGTGGATTTTTTGTTCAAAATCTTGCCAAAATTTCCACTATTTTTCGAGCAAAATTGTAGACTTGTTAGACTACTCTATAAAAAAATTACATTTTAATCAAAATATTAGGATTAGTGAGTACAAAAGCAACTATGCCAACCTAAAACTCTAATTAGGGCCTATTACAGAAGGTAGAGGCATAATTTTTCTCACGGAAACTCATAGACATGATGGTTGCAAAACACGTGTGTTTGACGGTTATTTGAAGTTAGTAGTTTGGAACAAGGTAGCAGAAAATGACAAAGGGTATGAGGGAATACTAGTTTTAGTGAAAGAAAAATAAGGCCGTCACATTCAGTTAATGAAAGAAGATGCAAATAAACAATATTTATGGTTCAAAATATCAAAGAATGAGAATCACATAAGAATTGCAGCATGTTATTTTGCCCCTCAAGTCTCAAAAACTTAAAAAAATAAGAGGCTAGATAGCAAGGATTCGTATGCTACTTTAAAGCAAGATATTGTCGAGTACTCTCCCTATTTAGTGGAAGATTTCAATGCTAAAATAACAAATCAACACACTAATATCTTTTGTTGCAAAGAGGATCACAATTCTATTTGGCTCACTGAAGTGGAGAATCTCCAATGGGTGAGGTGTTCAGAAGATGACAAAGTTAACAATCATTTTGGAGAGGAGTTGCTTACACTGCGTGGTGCTTTCAACTTAATTATTTGCAATGGTCTAGAGAGATGGAAAAGGTTTGGGAATTTCACTTGCAACATATACAATAGGGTGAGTGTCATTGACTATGTGATTTGTTCACAAAGCTTGATACAAAAGATAGACGAATTTAAGATTGGAGAGCATATTTGGGACTTAAATCAGACCATAATCCAATTTATATAAAGTTATCATGGTTTGAAGAAAGACAACATAGGAGGAAAACCCAATGCTCTCGGTAATGACTATCAAGGGGAAAAATTCTTCTAACACAAGAAAATTGTATTATCTTCGAGACAATGTTAGAGAGATTAATTCAGAAGGAGAAAATTGGTTTTAAAAGCTTCAACAATCATGATTTAACATATATTTTTCAAAGTGAACTTTAGAAGTGCAAAAGAGCAAAAATAGGAAATCAAAATCAAATTGTTTTCCTGTAAACCCTTGGTTTGATGAGGAATGCAAAATGGCAAGGAGAACCTTGAAAAAGATAGGAAAGGAGAAGATGAATGTAAGGTTATATAAGAAGATACTAAAAAGAAAAAAAGATGAGTTCATGCAAACAAAGTGAGAAGAGTTAATATATCTAGGTACAAATAACCCAAAGCTTTTCTAGCAAGAACTTCAACTAAGGAAGAAGCAATTCGAAAATAATATTATAGTCAATCAATGGTTTGAATATGCAAGACAAATCTATGAGAAAGAATTAGAGGCAGAGCCTCCTCTTAGGATCAACACAACTACAAATCTCTTCACGTTACAGGAGGTGGAGATTGGAATTAAGAAACTGAAAACAGGAAATACAAAGGACTAGGTTGAACTTCAACCAAACTATCTAAAATGGGGATTGAACACTCTCTTGCACACCACATCATGGAAATATTCAACACCATCATTCAACAAGGATTCCCAAGAGACTGGACAATTAGCCTAGAAATACCCCTTTTTAAAAGTGGAGACATTAATAATCCTTCCAATTATGGAACCATTATGATCAATCCTTTGTTTGAAAATCTTTTCAACAGCATGGTAGAAAATAGAATCAGTAAGTAGGCAAAAGTAAAACAAAAGAGGGCAAAAGGACAAGCAGGTTTTAAGCCAAAGCATTCTATAGTGGATCATGGTATTACATTGAGACACGTTATTGAAAAGCTTTGGGAGGACAAAGAAGAAGTATTTTGTTGCTTTGTTGAATTTAAAAGGGCATTTTACACAATCCCTAGAGATAAGTTGTGGCGTAGAATGGAAGAACTTGAAATTCTTTTTGCAATATAGAGTCATTGTCCATAGACTTTATGAAGAGGTGAAAGTCAAAATTAGAACCTCAACAAGGATTTCATTGAAGCTTTAGAAGCGACATTAGAGTCAAGCAAGGTTGATTTCTGTTCCCTACTCTTTTTGGTTTATGTATTGATAAGCTGGAAGAGTGGCTAAATCTGCAAGGTGGAGATGGTGTTCGGTTGGGGGAGTTTGTGATAAAGCTTCTTTTATACCCTGTTGATCTTGTATTAATTTCTAAATCGGCCCATGGATTGCAAAACGCACCTATATGCCCTTAAGCATTTTTGTAGAGTAGTGGGAATACAATTCAATACTAGCAAGACCAAAATAATGGTTTTCTCTAATAAAAGGAGTAGAGCTAGCATACATTCTTCTTTGAAGACAACATTCTTGAAGAAGTAAATGAGTACAAGTACCTCGAGATTGATTTCAACAACAAACTTAATTGGGAGGACGACAAAAAGAAGAGAATTTTAGGAGGGTGCAAACATTATATGCTCTTCAAAATAAATGTAGAGAGGTAGAGCTATGGGATTGGAAAACATTTAAAATATTTTTTGGACTCCTAGTTGTCCAGTGATGCTATATGGGTGTGAATTGTGGGCTAGTAGCACCCCGTCTCAAAATGGAAACAAATTGAGAAAATCCAAAAACACTTGATCATGAGCAAGTTCAAAATAAAAAGTTTGGTGCCTTATGAGATAATGTTAAGTGAAACAAGAGTAACTCCCATCGAAGCAATTGCTATGGTGTCGCTCATAAGATATCTAAAAATAATTGAGCAAATGGGAGTAGGTAGATGGCCTAATGTTATCTTCAATCAAGGCATGAGTGAAAGAAAGAAAACATGGATGAGACAAAACCACACATGGATGCAAAAATGGAATATCTACCTCAATGCTTGTCCCACAAATAGAAAGGAGCTAAATAATTTTGTTATGGAGAAGTTTCGTAAATGGGTATGGGAAAAAGAGTTGGGCAGAAAGAAGAAGTACTACATTGAGGAATTCAACCCTACGTGTGATCTACAACAAAAAGAGTTCATTGGAGCTAGTATTTTGTGGAGGGAAAAAATATTTATTTCTCAATTAAGAACCAACTTGCATCAACTTCGGTATGAAACAGGATGGTGGAAAAGGCCTAAAGAAGCTTGGGAAGAACGAGTGTGTACATTTTGCACATCTGGGGCAGTGGAATCAGAAAAACATTTCATTTTGGAATGTGATGTGTTCAAAGATATCAGAGAAAATTATGGGAATATGTTAGCATCGGTTTCTTGGCATTGTCTTTTCAGCAAGGGCATTGTTAGAAGAATGGGCCAGCGCATCATCAATTTGAATAAGAGAGGATTGAATTGTAAAAAGTAGGGAACCCATGGTCCCATAGACTATTTTTAGTCTCGTGGACGTTAAAAAACTCTTTGACAATACAAAAAGACAACCAATATATATGGAGTTATCCGTCCATTAATGTGCAGAACAATATATGTCACCAATTAGCTTTAACCAAATACATTTTTTTCAGTACGAAAAAAACTTGATTGTATTTGATAAAAGATATAAAAAAAGTAGATTACATCTTGATAGAGCCAGATAAAGATATATAACCCACCCTGTACAAAAATGTAGAGGGAAGAAAAACCAATCCTGATATGGTATGTGTCCAAAAATCCCCCATAACTGGCGAAGAGATAGGAAGATATGTGCTTCAAACGAAAAGCAATCATCTTGAAGGGAAAATAAAAACATGAGGACATATGGCAAAATATGGAATCTAGGAAAAACAAAAACTTTGGAAGGGGACACATCTTCCACCAGTGAGAGGAATGCAAAATACAACAAAAACAGTATCCTAAAAAAACATACCTGGGAAATATGCGATAACAAAAAGAGGTTATGTGCCTGGGAGAGCAAATTCCTGAATGGAATGAGATTCACTTTCAATTTTTATATCCATATTCCAAAGGCCCATTGAGAAAAGAGTCCTTTCTTTGATAATTTATCAGCGTCTGAATTTTGTGCTCTCTTAGTATGTTGAATAGTATAGTCATCCTTCCTCCCCCAGAGAAAAATGATTATATTCAACCATCCAAATAGATGCTGCTTTTTAATATGATTATTCCATGTGACATGATCAATAATGATTTTGGAATCTCCAAAAATATTCAAAGACTGAATATTTAGAAAAAAAAGCTGAAAGTAAGAAGTCCTGATAGAGTCATTTCCTCTGCTTTGTTATTGATACCCTTCCCCCCATTCCAGAAGATTTGGAATTGCTAATATTTTTCCATAACAATAAGGACCCCACATCCACATATGCCATTTTGTGTTGCCCCATCAAAATATTCTCTTGGGAAAACCATATGATCTGATGATTGCTCTATTTGTTTTGCCTTGCTATATTGAGAAAGTTTGACAGGGATAGTGTTATAGAGAGAGACAATGTTATCAAAAATTACCCCTAAGCCCTCCTTCCTATCTTAAATAGAATATTATTCCTCCATTTCCATACACACTAGAGAGCTAGTTGAAAGATTGGACTCCATGATTCTTTCTGATTACTCCACCAAACAAAAGCTTCTTTTACTGAAGGATGTGATACATAGTTGAAACCAAAATATGAGGCAAGGTTTCTCCAGAGTTTCTGGGCTATAGAACATTGAACAAACATGTGGTAATTGTTTTCATCAGCGGGTTTGCATATATAGCAATACCTAGGCCCTGACCAATTCCTTTTCTGCGAGTTTTCCAATGAAAAATTTTTATTATGGAAAACCAACCATGAGAAAAAGATGGTTTTATAAGGACATCATGTTTTCCATAATACTACTGGAAAGATGGGAAGAGTTTGTGAGTAGTTTATACTGATAAGATTTGAGTAGATATCTTTTACCCTAACAGTTTCCAATCCACTTGTCCCCCTCCATATAAGGACATCTTCTTCCTTCGTTCAACAAAAACCATTGTTCCTTAAACCCCATTGAATATGTTCCCATTGTTGCGCTAAAACTCCTGTCATTCCCATGGAAGAGGCATTTTTCCATATTGGGAAAGGACCCTACCAATCTTCCATAACCTAATTCCATGTGAAATACCCTTTTCTATGAAAGAAATTCAATAGCAGATGTGATATGTAGATATCATCGTCCCCACCCATGATCAGATCAAGCCCAATAAGAATTTTTTTACCTGTTTGTAAGCTCCAGACCAAGTTTTTGAGAAAGATAGCTTCAACCTTATGGAAGCTCATCCATATTGCAGATCCCTGAGAGGACCCAATCTTCCCCATCCTGAACCAATATGTGATATCTCTGCTGGCCATATATTTTTTCTTGATAGGTTTGCTCCATGAGTCATCCCCAAAAACTCCCCTCCAAAGAGACTTGCATAATAAAGCATTTCCAAATTTCCTCAGATCCAAAATACCCCAACCACCTTGCTTCTTTGGTAGAGTGAGATCAGATAATTTTGAAAGGTGGTATTTTCTTTTCTCCTTATTACCTCCCCAAATAAAATTTGCAGTCATTTTGTTCACTAGATGAATGATACTCGCTAGAATATAATAAAGATGAGCCCAGTACACAGCTAATTGGACCAAAACAGAATGAATAAGAACCGCTCTACCTGCCATTGAGAGACACTTATATTCCCACCCAGAAATCCTTTTAAAATACCTATCCAGAATCTGTTGCCAATCTAATTTAGTATAGCCTTTTGCTTTTAAATGAAACCCCAAGTATTTCATACCTTCCTTTATGGGCCTCGCCTCTATCCCAAAGAGCTGGATCAGATATTCTAATACTTCCATATTAACATCTCCATGAAAAAAAAAAAAAAAAATTGATTCATTTATATGCAGCCCAATAGCTTTTTGAAACCTATCCACAATATCATGAAGACATTCTCAGGTAAGTCTACAAAGCATACCAAATAGCAAGGTGTCATCCACAAATAAATTTTGGGAGATAAAATTATTCCCGTTGATCTTCGAAGGTCGACACCTATGCTCCGAGACCGCTCTATTGATGTGAAGGCTTAAAGAGTCCATAGCCAAAATAAACAAGAGAGGGATAAAGAATAGCCCTGTCTGAGGCCTCTGGCAGCCGAGAAAAAGGTGGAAGGCAAACCATTAATGATGATTTCATACATTTTCTATGTAGGCCATAATCCAATTTTTGCAAGTAGACATCTAATAAAACCTTAGTCCAGATAGTCATATGCCTTTCTAAGGTCAATCTTCAAAATGCCCGCTTCGCTCTTTTCAGAATGCATAGTGAACAGACTTTCCTGGGTGTTTGCTACAGCATCTAGAATATTCCTTCCATGGAGAAAACCATGTTGATCCTGAGTCAAAAACTTGGAAAGAATACCCTGAATTCTTTCCGCAATGATTTTTGAAATAATTTTAAAGGAGATGTTGCAAAGTGATATGGGTCTAAAATCCAGGAAGGAGGATACTTCCAATTTTTTCAGAATGAGAGCTATATAGGTAGATGAAATAAGTTGATGAATGTTACATGTTAATCTTGATTCCTCTACCATCCCCAATAAAATATTTTTTATGAGATCAAAGAAATGGATTAAAAATTCAATCGTCCACCCATATGGGCCCAGACTCTTGTCTTTTTTAAAGGATTTCATAACCCCCAAGAGTTCCTCTTCAGAGACCGACTTATAGGGGCACTCATTTTGAGCTTCATCAAACATATGAGGGTATAAGTTGATACCCCGTATAATATCCTCAATCCTAACATCCCCAGATCTTTTGTATTGATTTTAAAAAAAAAATCACAGCCTCATTTGTGATATCTTTCTGAGTATGAAGATAATTACCCTCCCCATCATTTATCCCCCAAATAGTGTTTCTTTCACGCCTGGAGTTTGCAAATCCATGAAAGAATTTATTATTTCTATCTCCCTCTTTTAGCCAAATAGCGTGACTTTTCAGTCTCCATGAGACTTCTTCTATATCCAAGATCTTTTTTTTTTCATTTCTAGCTCTTTTATATGACAGCGCATTTGTAAAGAGATGGAATTTTTTGTCAAGATACCAACGATCTTGTCTAATTCAATTTGAATATCATTAAGGGTCTTCCTATTGAGATGTCTTTTCCTGAATTGCTACTCTTTTACATTCTTTCTGATAGATGAAAGTTTGTCTATAAATGACAAGGTGGGAGAAGATTGGTCCATAGGAGGGAGGTCAATCCAAGATTTTTTAATAAGTTCATTGAAATCAGAATCTTCCAATCAAATTCTATTAAACTTGAAAGGATAGCCTTTCTTGAACCCCTGATTCCTCCATTTAAGAGAGATTGGTCTATGATCATAAATGAAACATTTTACAATATTTGATATTGGCATTCCCAAAAGGTCAATTATGTTGTCATGGATAATAAATCGATCTAACATTTTTGCAATTTATGCAGATTCATTTCTACCATTGTCCCAAGTCAGACCCATCTGATAGGGACAAATATCAACAAAAGTTCAATGAAGCATTGCATTTTTTGTAAGGCCTGCAAGTGGGTCAAATTTCCTACCACTGCCCCATACTTCGTTAGAATTCAAGGTAACATTTAGGTCACCAACAATCATCAGGGAATCAATGTCTAAAAATTCTGATGACAAGAGTCTATCCCAGAAGGGGAGCATGTCCTTGTATGGTGCATAAATATTCAAAATATGAAAGGGGCCAGCATAACCCAGAAAATTTGCTAGGAGCAGGATGCATGGAAAACATCTGAAAGCCCTTGCCTTAACCTAGTCTGGATCCCATAGTACCACCAGCCCCCCGATTGACCAAAGGAAACATCCATCTAAAATAGGAAATGGATTTAGGAACAACATGCATAGTCTCCTGAATGAGAATAATTTTTGGCTGAACAGAGAGAAGAAGATTCTTTAGGGCCAAGAATTTTTGGTCTACCCCTAGACCTCTAATGTTCATTGAAAGAATGTGAGTCATGATGGTATATTCTTGAGTTGGCTTGCGCTAAGAGGACCATTTGAAGACAGATCGATAGCAGGAATACTGATGAGAGGGAGGTCACGGATCTCAATGCCACATATGTCCTTTCTGCCCCAGAAATGCCTGATGCCTCTGTTATGCTTTCTCCTAACAATTATGTTCTTTGCCGAATTTGGACTAATATGTAGCAAAGATGGCTTTCCAGATTTGTGAATAGTGAGAGGATGAAGTTCAAGTGATTTTTTACTTAAAAGAAAATCAAGGTCACTTCCCACAGAGTTTATGGGAGAAGAGACAGGAGAGTTTTGAGTAGTGACAAATATACATGGCTTTTTAACTTTTTCAGAGGGCAGGATTTTTTTTTTGGGAGATGGAGAAGAAGATGGAATATATATAATGTGAGAAGCAGATGGAAAATCATGGAAGGGACGGGTATGGGTTCAGGGGGGGGTGAATTTCTATATCAGCAGGAGGCTCTGGAGGATATTGGTTTGAAAAGTTATAATCCACCCTCCCATAAGGAGAGATCGACCTTCGAGATCTTTCAGATAAAAAAACTATGCTTCATGGATTTTGTCCTAGGGGAGGTATGATTCCTTACATGATTCTTAAAAGGAGTTGGGATTTTTGGGACAGATTTTCATATGAAGCAAGCTTTTTAGATGGGCTTCTAAACAAGTTGGGAGATGTACTGATAGGTGAATATAACATAGACATACCTGTAAGAGAGGACCTCCGCTTCCACCCATATGATTTACACTGAGATTTCTCCTGATGCTTTCTCCCATAAGATTTATGACTAGGATGGCGGAGACAATTTCTGTTTAAATGTCCTGTTCTATGACAACCCGAGCATCTGAAAGGAACCCCCCAAAAATCAAGTCTTTACTTTATATTTAAATCTCCCCAAAATAATTCTATATGATCAGGAAAACCTCCTCTATATGCTTTTTCGATTAGTATCCATGCAACTTGCTTATCCTTTGCCCCGAGGCACTTCGGGTCCACATAAACAAATTTACCTATAGCATTCCCTATGTCTAATAGAGTTTCCTTTGTCCATAGTTCAATGGGCAGACCAGGCAACTTAACCCAAATTAGACTGTTTGATGGAGTATTTATCAGGGGGTTGTAGCCTATGTACCATTTATGAAGAGCAAGAAAACTTTTTCCATGGACCCATGGAAGATTCTGAATGATTACCAGATCTTCAGCACTCATGAAATGAAAACTGTACCAATCCCTCATTAGTTTGACAATTTGAGGAATATATCCCAGTAAATATTTCCACTTAGAACCGAGCCATTTTCGCATCTGTTCATCATCCATTTCTGGAAAGAACCAGTGACCAACAAGGGCTCGATTTTGCAGACTAGCAATGCGGTCATAGGAAAATGCTATCAAGGTTAATCGCAAAAGGTGGCAGGATAGTTTTAATAGGTCGTTGATTATGTTTACATCTCATGGGGCTGAGTTCACCACCTTTTAATTCACGTCACGTGAAATCTTGGCTACCAGCTTCCCGCGTACTTCGCACGAAATCCTGGTCACCACCTTCCCCCTCACGTGCCAGCAATGTAGAAGTAATCAAATCCTCTGCCAGCGTGGAATCCCAATTACTTGAGGGAAAAGCAGCCCCGTGGAGTTCTTCGACTTAAATGGTGGCCCGAACCATGGCCGACGTGGCCGACACATCCGAGAAAAAATACATACGACCGAACACGACAAAGGTAAGAGCGTCAGTGCCTTAAATAGAAACTGATCATATCTATGAACATTCCGATAAGGAATGATATGGCCAAGTAAGGTGAGAGAATTCCTATAATGTGAACCCTCGCAAAAATAGCTTCGAAAAGATAAAACTCACCTTCCCAGAAAAATCATAGCCAAAAGTGGGCAGAGGCTGACAGAAAAATTAAAAGGTGATGACGTCAACAGGAGGAAAGACCGTAATGCAGACCGAAAAGTATGAAACAATGGCAACTTTTTGACAAAACCTTCCAAAATATCAATCACCAGTTTGTCCCGGAAATCTGAAATCAAGAATTTGAAATTTCCAGTCCCAGAAAATCCAAGGAGATAATATTGTAATTTTTCGTACCTGGAAAAACCAGGTAGCAGGGGAAGAACAGATAGTCGGCTCTCAAAGTCCAGAGATTCTAGGGTAAATGCTCGATGATCAAAAATCTCTTATAGAATTAGAAAAAGCAAGGGAGACTAATACAGCATCAGTAACACCCCTTAAATGCACACCACCAATTTCCAAATCTAACCCTAAAATCTACACGTGGTCTGCACATAACACAGATATCTGATAACTTAAAGGGGGAGTTTGCAAGTAAAATTTAGAAGTCCTGTTTGAAAATTTTGGCTATAAACTCCTCTAGGTAGCTATAAGAACATAACAGAGACATTTACAAAAAAAATCCTTGCATCCCCTCAGATACAATAGTTTTAAGGCAAGATGGACACAGGTGGGCAAAGACTCCTTTCTATTCCATAATGAAGACAGTAAAAAACATATAGAGACCTATATTGTTGAAAAATGTCGACCCAGAGCTAAGAATTATAGGCAGCTAATTCTAGGTGAAATAAAAAAGCTTTTCTGAAAAATATTTGTCAGGATTTATTATAAAATTTCAAGCTGTAATTTATCTCTTACCTCTTTACTCCAGAGACGCCGACGCCGAGCCTCCCCGAGAACACGCAAGTTTCCCTTTCGATATACACCAGAATTTTTCGGCAGAGCCCAGAAAAACGAAACTATTGCTTAACAAAAGAAACGACAGTAACAGTACGAAAGAATAAGAGACTTTGAGGCTTTGAGACTGAAAGCAATTCAGATAAAATAGCGATGGCAGGATTGTGCAGAGAAGAAAAAAGCTTCGCCTGAAAAACAGAAGCAGGTTCTAAGCCTAAGGAGAAAATTGACACTCGAAGTACAGGCACTTTCTGAGAGGGTTCTTGAAGAATCTATTGCATAAAAGACTCGGCCCACAAGATAAACCCACCATATTCTATCAGAAAATTAAAGGTGTCAGAGTGGATGAGAGAAAGCTTCATCTGAATACCAGAAGAAAATTCTAAATCTAAGTATAATCCAAAAAATGGACACTCGTAGTTCAGGCTCTTCCGAGAGGGAAAACTACTGTGTAAAAGAACCGTCCCACAAAAAAACCCACTATATACTATCAGAAGCAATAGGAATGTCGGAGAAGGTGACTGACACGTTTGAAAAAAGACACAAGAAAAAATTCCATGAAGGGGACAGGTGTAAAACAATCCAGAATGGAAAATACGAGTAAAAAAATCACTATTCCGGGTAAAAGAAATTGGGAAGGAAACAGGTGACGCTTTTATGAACCAGTAGGCCCATCTTTGGGCACCTCAACAGAATAAGACGCATGTTCACAAATCGCCTACAGTGAAAGATCACCAGCGGTCGCCATCATAAATGATTCAGTAGGACCAGATTCAGTAGGACCAGCTCCATTCCATTACAGAGAAAATGCGCATTTTCGGCTCGGCTCGGCTCGACTCCCACCTCCAAACAACAGTAGACTCAAAAGCATTTTTTCTTATAAGTCAATGTATGAGAGAGATTTTTCTTAAATTTTTCAACTTATTGCACTTGTAGCTTGTGATAATAGGCATCCCAATTGTTCACTTTTTAGGTCACTTTAACCAAATACATAGCATATTTACCCATTAATGGAAATACATATATATTGTTGCCCATATAAAAGCAACTATTGTCCCCATATAAAAGCAACTCTAACCGTAAAATTGCGTAAAATTTATGACATAGCTTGTGGGTTTATGTATATAAACAAAGCCTGTAAAATCTGTTGAAGTAGCGGATATCCCCAAACTGCCATGTTTATGACCTTTTTAGTCATAATCTTATGATATACCAATAAACAAAAATCAAAATCAAACTCAAACTCAAACGTTATCGAATGAAAAGAGTGTTTTGTTGGTTTATAATCATGGGAGTTAACAAATATTAATATTATATCAAAAGTTCAATTTATTTGATTTTTTATATTATCGTTTTATTAATTTATTTTTTCAAAAAAAATCTTTAAATAAATAACTCGTCCATTCCCATTGTCAGTCACTTGAACAATCTTGAACAATGGACAATTCAAGGAAAAAAATCCAAATTTAATGTTTGAACATTATTTTTTTATTCCTTAGCTTGTGTTGTAAAACTCTATAGTTTCTGAAAAAACTTTATGAAATTGGAAATTATTAATATCTAACTCCAAGTCATCACAATTGTAGGTTAATAATTCTTTTAAATTTGGGAATTTTCATTAACAATTTTTCTTACAATTTGTTATCCACACGACTCCAAGTTTAGGCATTGTCCTTTCATTTTCATTCCACACATGAGTTGATACTGCAATACTGCCCAACTTAGATAGATCATTGAGTGTTAGCGTCTTTAACATTGGAAAACTACCACTTCCAATGTAAAACCTTGTCAATTCATTACAGTCATATATTTAAATGCCTTAAATTGGGCAACTACTACAATTTCATTGTCTTCAAACCTGGGTAACGAAATATCACTGGGCTTTGCGGTTTCAACATTGTGTTTTCATTCCATACTATACTTTCTAGGTTGTTCAATTAGGATAGTTCAAATCTTTCCAACATCGGAAAGCAACCACTTGTAGCTTCACGCCCATTCTCTAAAGCAGGGAGCTCCTTTAGTCTGCTGCAACTAAACAAGCACAAGTTTCTCAAACTTTGAAACTGAGAAATACAAGTGGGTAGATTTACCCCTATGTAATTATATATTCTGCATGTTCTGGGGAGGGATCTCTAGTGCTACATCATCTTGATTTTCATTTTCTTTTGGGTGGAACCATAATGTTAATTTTCTCATCTCTGACTAGGTACTCATTGAACCCCTTTTGATTTTTGGTTTTACTCTAATATTCAACTCGATCAAATTTGAGAGATTTGTGAGCTCCTCCACACTCATTGGAGTAGACTAAAAATGACAACCCAGTTTATTCAATGAGTCGACAAAAAATGATAGACCAGTTTGTTCAATGCAGCAAGATGAGAGATTTGACATGGAATTACCTTGAAGCTATCGTAACAGTCGCAAACTTTTAGATGCTTTAGGTTCTTAAGTTCTTTTAGATTATACTCTTCATTTCCTTGGCCCCTCTCATGAGATACTCAGGTCCAAACTCCAAATGCTTTAGGTTCTTAATTATTTTAGATGATACTCTCCATTTCCTTGGGCCCTCTCATGAGATACTCGGGTCTAGACTCCAAACCTGTTTTAATACCATGTTAAGATGAAAGTAGTAGAGAAAATCTTTATTATACCTAAAAGTGTTGAGAGTTATACACATTAATTAAATCAGATAATGTTACAAATATGAATACAAAATATTGTTTCAAGATAAATAAACTATCTTAGATACACAATCATTTGGTTGAGTGAATATCTCAACACCAGACCAATATTTGAAGGTAACTAGTTTGAGAGAATCTCTCATCCAACTAAACCTCAACAACCTCAAGATATACAAACTATCTTAGATACACAATCACTTGGTTGAGTGAATATCTCAACACCACACCAATATATGAAGGTAACTAGTTGGAGAGAATCTCTCATCCAACTAAGCCTCAACAACCTCAAGATATACAAACTATCTTAGATACACAATCACTTGGTTGAGTGAATATCTCAACACCACACCAATATATGAAGGTAACTAGTTGGAGATAATCTCTCATCCAACTAAGCTTCAACAACCTCCTAAATAATAAGAGCACACTCCTATCAAGACTAAATCTCCACACAATATGACAAATAATTAAATAATTAAATATGATGACACATATTAAGACAAGTGGAAGTTATATATTCCAATTTTTAATGTCACAAAGGTGATAGACTCTTTCATTCCATAGTGTTCCACGAATTGACCAATGCCTAGTTTCACTATGGATCTCATGAAAATTAGTTCCACTATGAAACTCATGAAAATTAGTTATTGCTTTTAACAATGCTTATTTTCTTTACAATCCTCAAACATAGATTAAAGTTCAACATACTTTATAATATCTTAATTTTCTTTTCCTCCACCTCCACCCAACTGTTATCACTTAGGTTGTTCCCAAAAGTTGTAAGAAAGGGAATGTGGCCGAGGTAACCATAGACCAATCTTTTAGACATGGATTCTAGCCAATCTGCATCCAGAGAAGGCTCTCTATTTTTTATTTAACTTTGTTTTGAAAGGTATTAGGCTAGTTATGAGGTTCAGGGGTTTTGTTTGATTTTCGGATGGTGAGATTCAATAGAGCATAGGTGTAAGTCTGAGAAGTTCAATCCATTGGGCTAATGGAGTCAATGAGGATGGCTTTTTGGATTTAGTCTCTTAACAGAGGATAGTTTCACAGAGCAAGGTAGTCAAACAGGGAGCAAACAAAGATTTGTATTGGATGGGATGGTCTCAAAATGGCTAAAGGGTAGTTAAGAATCCTTCAGCATATTTAAAGAGGGAAAGGGGATGACTATTGTTAAGGAGCAGTTAAGAATTCCTTAGCAAATAATCAAAATGATAGAATTAGGAAACATGAGCAATTAAGAGTTACAATGTTTATTCTAATCCTGAAGAAAACACAGAGAATGATAATGAATGAAACACAGAGTGCAGTCAAGCATATTCTGAATTAATCTTTATCATTATCATTTAGATTGTGAAACACAGGTGATATAATGAAACTAAAAAAGTTACAAAACAGAAGATAAAGGGGACTTATTGGTCCGCTGGTTGATTCAAGAATTCTGTGACAAGTCCTATGCTTCAATTCCACATCCAGTGAGTCCAGCAACAGTTGAGTCCAACAGCCTTTTCTATTCAAAAATTTCAATATTATAGCGCAGTCTAAGAATGCCTCACCAACCCCAAATACTTCGAATGGGGGGGTATTTATACAAAAATATCTTTACAAAATATCTCATGGAGATAATATCTAGTGATGACTCATCATTTTTTTACAAAAGATAGAGACATATAGTCTCGAAAACAAGGAAAAGATAAATTGATGTTGTGTTGGCTGCTCCATCCTGTCAGATGTGCTGGAGGTAGACTCTGTGAGTCGGTTTACAGCTGTTTTCCACTGATACTCTGTGCTAGCTGCTCCGGCTTGCTCGGATATTACTCAACCCTGATCTGATACACTTTGACTGATATGACCCTCTTTTAACTCTGTTTACCGCATCATGGTAAATGGCCCAAAATTTAATTATACCAAAGATACCAAAGATAAGTTTATAAAATTGTTAACATATATTCCCACCATTTTTGTTCTGGTAATTTATCTCTCTGCAGCTTCCTCAAAGTTTCATCGGTCTCTGTGTACCTGAAGAAATTAGGCGGGATGGTGAATAAATGTTTCACTTCATGCTCAATGTAGAATAAATTTTCTAAATTGTCGTAGAGGGCTTGGCCAGATGGAAGTGCTTTCACTTCTAAAGCACTCGTTGATGAAGTAATTTGATCAGCAGCATATTTATTCAATTTATGTGCATAGTCTATGTGTTTCATCAGGTAGTCATTACTTCCCAAAGGACTTGGCAAACCTTTATTATGCAAAATTGTAAACTTTTCTGTATAAGAATTAATCTCCACCTGCATGTCCTGGCATCTCCTTTCCAAATTTTGCATCAGAGTTCTCTTGGTTAGAACTCTCTTGATTTCTAGAATGGTGTCTGTCCTGTCTGTGATTTCAAGTTCTTCACTGGTCTTGGTGTTCAAAAAATGTATTAACCAGTTAGCTAGTTCAAGCATCTGTCCTAATAAAGCTATTATCTTTTGAATCTCCACTTGGGCCACTCTTATCAGGTGAATCTGCTCATAAATAACTTGGATAGATCTCCACACATTGTTAAGGGATTGATTGATGTCGGCCCATAAAATTCCTTTGATTTCTACCAGAGGCTTATCCAGGGAAAGATCATTTTCTAATGCTCTCACCTTGTTCTCTAATGTTTTAACCTCCCTTGTTTTCTCTGCCAGATTCATCTTGGATTTTTCATAGCTTTTTTCTAATTTTGCCAATTGCTCTTTTAACAGTTTCAATTCAGACACTTGTAGCTTTAATTCTTCCATGGCCTTTATCAGTTGTTCTTTGGTCATATTGGCACTATTGCTGGTGTTGTTGCTATTGCTTTTGCTGATGTACCTGTAATTATCCCTGCTGTGGATGCTGGAACATTGGGAGCCAATGCTGCTCCAAGTGTGGAGGGGGCTGCAGTTGAGACTGTAGGGGTGACCTCAGGAGGCTGGGAGGTCGACCCTCCTTGCTTTTCCTTTAGTGCATTTTCTAGTGCCTGCTCTATATCGGTTAATCTTTCATTAAGTTCAATGAGCAGGTCCATCATCTCCTCTTCATATTTCTGCTGTGCAACTTCCGCAGTCTGTGGATGCATGGAAGGAGGCAGTTTAAGCTGCTTCCTTAGGGCAGCAATATCTTCCTCTTTCTTCTTCATCAGTGCCTTTATGCCTTTAGCATCTTTGGGATCATGTCCCAGTTCAATGATAATCTCCTCCAAAGATTTTATTTAGTTGTCCTTAGCCAGAGAAGAGGCTTTCTCCAAATGCAATTGAGCAGAGGTATTATCCAAGGAGTTTTGTAATTTATGAGCCAACATTTCTTTTTCAGCCAGTGTGGAGTAGAGCATCTCTCCAGTCTATTTATGCAGCTCAATCTGGTCCATAGGATGAATATCCTTGGTCAAGACCTCCAAATTTGTCCTGATGTAATCAGCTGCTTACTGTGGTTGTTGCACTTTGGGCTTAAAGTAACTCATGATCATTTTGCCCTCTTTAATGTCATAGGCTGACATTAATCTCTGTTGATTGGTGGGGGCCATTTTAAGATACTGATTGTAAATTTGAAGCCTTAGTGGGTCGTTCCTGGCCTTTATCTCTGTAAACGTCCTTTTGATGTCTGAGGCCTGTTTACTTTATGGCCTAGTGGAGGAAACTTCCACACTGTGCTGCCTTTCTAGCTCCTACCTATGTGAGCTAGTTGATGTTTCTACCACCGGGGAAGTCTGTTGGTTGACCAATCTCTCACCTGTTGGACTCTCAGTGGTTTCATCAATAATTTCATCTTCGGATAGAGGATTCAATCTTTGCCTCTTTGCACCCGGTTGTTCAATAGGTCCACTGATAGGTGTGCTGTCTTCCCTTTCTCTTTTCTTGCTTCTTTCCTCATTTAGAGGAGTCCGTAATGCAGGAAATCCTGCTGCCTCAGTTTGGGCTGGAGGAATTTGGCCCTGACTCTGTTCTTTTGACATTGCTGGCTGGTCTGTTATTATAGGATGCTCTGTGGTATCTGCCTCTTTGCCCTTTGAAGTCCCTGTGACTACTGTGCTGGTTTTTTGTGCAGGCTGCTGAGAAGTTCCAGCAGAGGATGTACCAACTCCTGATTGTTGAGGCAATTTGAAAGATACATGTCCAAAAGAGTCCAGGTCAAGGCTTTTTTCAAGATCTTTCATACCTTTCTCCATCTTTTCTTGCTCACTAATTTCTTCTATTAATGTTCCTTCTACCCATTCTTCTTGATTTGCATACTGTTCAATTTCTAGGATCCTATGATGTACATATACTGATAACCTGTTCCTTACTTTTCTGTCACTTATAAAACTATTTGGGTCATATGGCACCCATCGAAAACTCTTCTTCAATCTAAGGTTTTCTTCTAATATCTTCTCAGCATCTTTCCATGCATCCCTAGAATTGATGACATAAGGGCCTAAATGGTTTTTTATCCTCAGCTGGGCCTTCTTTTTTGCATTACAAAAATGATCTAAATCTACCTTTATGATCTGACTGAAATATTCTAATACAAATAGTCTCATAGGCACATATTTGGGCAGCATGAAAGGGCACAGTTCACAGCCATATATTCTGATTTCGGTGTGATTCTGGTACAGGTACCAGTCACCTATTCTGTACTATTTGGAGAGTTGTAGAATCTTTTTCATGTCACCAAAGATCCTAGGAGGGGGGACTCCTATCAGCAGAGTGGAGGCTTTATGTACAAACAAGTCAATGAATTCATTATAGGTATAAGGGCACTCATGGGTATTATGGAAGACTGAGGTCCAAAAGATGACAGACCTTCGATTTCCCTTTAAGTACAACCTCCTGATGGGGAAAGAAAAGATGTCTGGATGATAATACAACAAAAGGTGGTATATGAAAGATGTATACTTGAAGACTCCTTCTCTCTCCAGGTTCAAGAATTGGTCATGGATTTTATTAGCAATGAAAATGGCATAATCATATTTAACAGCAAGGGGCTGTCCTGAGGTAAACATTAACAGTAGAACTAAGGTGATCTCATCAACATACTCACTAGTATTGAATCCCAAGGTCGGGGATATATTGTCAACAATAAGTCTACCCGTTTCAGTGAAAAAGACTTGCAGATAGGGAGGTGGGCCTGTAGGCTGATGCTCTGGTAGCATGAATGTATGAGCAATACGGGTTATCTCTGAGCTGGACAATTGAGAAGATTTTTCAAGTAGATACCCCATGGAAAGGGGAGCAAGGGGCTCAGTGGAATGGAAGTGTATCATTTCATTAATAGACTCAGCAGTTATATGGAAAAGCACAGTTTGGAATGGGGACATGATTGTTGTGTGGACAAGGTCATAATTTGCACAGCACTGATGAATAATGTCTGGAAAAACTTGAACTAAGGGAATGAAGTACATGGGAAGGTTAGACTCCCATAACCCAAAAATATCATAATTGTTTCAATAGCTATCCCTGAGTTGGCAGAAAGCTTGAAGATGGTTCATGTTACCAGACAAATATTTTATTTGGAAATATTTGTTGGCCAAAGGTAAATAATCCAAGTCTTTATGAGGTGCATTCATAGGCGCGACGTTCAGGGCTGCGAGAGCTTCCAAGTTTGGTTCTTGTGTTTTCAAACTGGAAGTCAAGCTTCTGTGGAAAAATGGACAAAACAACAGTTCTGGGTGTATTTCTATGAGAGCTACAGACTGATTTTACTTGAATTTGGCTCTTTTGGGTAAAATTCACAGAGGAAAAAACGAAATTGTCGGTTCGGGAAGTGAATTGGGGTAAATCCCTATTTTTGGAGGTGAACCGTGTAATTTGCAGGTTGCACGACGAGCTGGAGAGCACAACGCTGGATTTTGTTGGCCGGGTGACAGACTGGACGTGATTTGCATGGAGCACAGTAGCAGAAAATGTGGGTGAAAATGACATTTTCTCGACTATTTAACAAAATTTGGTTTGGCGGGGAATTTTTGGCATTTATTGAGCAGCTAACGTCACAGTGATGGGACATTTTTTCGTGACGCGAAGAGTGGTAAGCGGTTTCCCCCCGCACTACTTTTGGGGTCAGGTGGTTTCAAACGGAGGGCAAGTGATCATAGCGGGAGTGTGACGCGTGTCCACGGTACAGGAGCAATACAGCCAATTCCCCGGGACTTAACATGCGACCGATGGGGGGGTCACGATATGAGCGTGGACCATTGGATGAGCAGGCCCAGATCTGACAGCTGACGGGCGTCGGAGATGGCGGAGGGTTAAGGAGCGGGCTCGAGTTTAATGAACATTAAATTAATTGCATCGGGCGCGATTTCATTGGTCGAGGCTTGGTTATTAATCAACCCAAATGGTGATTAATCCCTTTAATGCGACAGGGGAATTGTTAACGAATTTTATAATAAATTCGTTAATTTCTTAAAAAACAGTGATATGGTCATATTCGACCAGGGTAGGGATATTAATAATTTGGGGTTTTTATCATATTTACATAATACAGGAAGGGTAATATTTTTGGGATTTATATAATAATTGTCAGTAGTTAATATGAAAAAATGTAATAAACGAGCGCTAAGTTTATATGTTTGGAATTCCACATAGAAACTTAGGCTAAGATAAACGAACAAGGGTTTTTATGGAAAATTTTGCCATTTTCTTAAGTAAACTAAGGTTTTACTTGGGCAAAGGTTATGAGATGGAATGAGTAGTCTATGAGGGATATTAAGAACAAATCTTAACATTTTGAGGGAATTAGTAAATGATTGGGAAAAGTATGAAGGGGAGTTAGTCATGCAACCTTGCTTTGTTTGAGCTGCTTCCAGTATAATGTCTACCTGGTACTTGTGATTTACAGTAAAAGTTAATACATGTGGAAACAAAATCTATCACAAGTAACATTTCTGCAACACCACTCTACTTACCCTGCCTACTTTGCCTAGCACTCTTTCTTCTTTCTTTGGGTACTTTTAGACTGGCAAACCCTCATCTTCTCCTTTTTCTTTTCATGGCAATCCTACCTAAATTTGTACTTATCACATCCAAGGGCTCAGATTTAACTGTTGAGCTACTTTGCTTCTCTACCTATCTACTTATCTGCCAAGATTGAACAATTTGGGCGGATTTTATTCTCTATCTCTAAAACAGGAAATTGAAACATGAACTAGCTAAGATTAAGTTGTTTGGTCATTCATCAATTGTGGCATGAGTTAACAAACTGCACACAATCAGATTATTACTGCAAATAGAATAGTAGTGGCATTTTGGACTTGCACACTTTCCTGGTCTATTTTGTTTGGGGTTCATTTCTTTCACTTTTTGACCATTTCATTCTTTTTTCCCTTTGATTTTTCTTTTAGGGCATACCCTCTTTACATTTTTTAAATTTTTGTTTTTTTTTTTTGAGAATATGGAAAACATTGCACCCAAACAAAAAGGTATGAACATATTACAGAGCCCATTAATGCCAATCATGAAATATGACACCTATTAGTATAGGAGCATAACACCAACCTCAAAAAAATTTGTCAATAACAAATACAAGAATTCCAAAGATCCACCACCTCTGGTCTATTGCACCCACTCTAAAAATTCGACCTCTCAGCTACCATCTCCCTCCTTTTCTTTTCCTGAAGTATCATCCTCTTGTCATTTGTCATTGACTTCCTTGTACTATTTTATTTATTTATTTCTCCTGCTGCTCACAAAGCCTCCATTAAATCCTTTTCCTTCCTGTTTTGTTCACTTGTCCAAACAAAATATGTGTGTGCATCCTTTTTGTGCAGTCCATAACTTCTAAACACTAGACTATTAAACACATCAACAACCATTATTTAATGGTTGTCCCAAGTCTGTCTAGTTTTTTTTGTTTGTTTTTTATGTAGCAAGCAAACTCGCATCACATGCAAGTCACCATTCTAAGTACCTAGTATTCAATGGTTGTCCCAAGTCTGTCTAGTTTTTTTTGTTTGTTTTTATGTAGCAAGCAAACTCGCATCACATGCAAGTCACCATTCTCAATCCCTAGAATCCATCCGGCCCAATTAACAAGAACAATGTCATCATATTAAAGAAGAAGAATTATAATTAGCAATGTCATCCTAGTAAAGAAGAAGAATCATGATTATAATAGGTGGCCCCAATTAAGAAGAACAATGTCATCATATTAAAGAAGAAGAATTATAATTAACAATGTCATCCTAGTAAAGAAGAAGAATCATGATTATATTAGGTGGACTTGGAGCAACATAATTTGCTTTTGCCAAATAACCTTTTTTGTCAATATATATGCGAAATGATAAGAGTCATGTGACACCTTTCCGGATTTTAATATTAAAATGATTTTATTTCTAAATTTAACAATAAACTTTTTATACAATTTTAACTTAAAGCAAATAACCTTCCCTATCAATATATATATGCGAAATGATAAGAGACATGGACACCTTTCTTGATTTTAATATTAAAATGAATTTTTATTTCTAAACTTAACAATAACCTTTTTATACAATTTTAACTCAACATTCCTCGTATTGAAAAACACTAATCTCTTCCACTTTATTAAAAAAAAAAAAAAAATACCAAACTTTACTCAACCACCAAATACATTTATCTAATAACAAAATACGATATCATATTTTATGTTAAATAACACCATCACATATCAGAGTATAATTATCATTTTAAATAACTTGTGGATACAAAAGCTAAGTATGAAAATATAATTAATTCATATATCAAAATATGCTTATAATTTTAAATAGCTCTACGCATACAAAAGCCACATATCAAAATATAATTATTTCATATATCAAAATATAATTATCATTTTATTCAACCACCAAATACATTTATCGAATAACAAAATATTTGAATTTTATACCATATCATATTTTCTGTTAAAAAACACCATCTCATATCAAAATATAGTTATCATTTTAAATAGTTCCATGGCTACAAAAGTCACTCCGATTATGTAGTATCATATTTTATATTAACAAGGAGACTAAGTCCTTGCCAATGTGGGAGAAAAGGGTAGAAAAGGTAGAAAAGAGATATAATTATAGTTTTAAATAGTTTTGTATTCTGATTATGTACTATCATATATGTAGTATCATATTAAAAAAGAGATCTGCTAAGAAGTAAGTCCCTGTTAATATGGTAGAAAAAGGCAAAAAAAAAGGTAGAAAAGAGCATTTGAGAAAAGGTAGAAAAAAAGAGAAAAAATAAAATAAAATAGAAAAGAACATCTGATCAATTATGTAGTATCATATTCTAAGTCACCTGACACGGGGATTCAGGATAGGTGGGATATGGGGATTCGAGTGTCAGATTTGGACACATTGACCCCCCGGAACAGGACACGTAGGATTCATTTTAGATATATATTATTAAAAATTAGATTTTTCTTACATAAATTCTCACTAATGATACAAATTCATTGATTTCAAACATAGATCTTCATCCAGATGTTAGTTTTACTATTTACAAAGTAAGTTAGTAACATTATAGCATGCATAGTACATACAAAATTCAAATACATGTCAGTGGTCACATAAATCATGATTCATAAATGAAAGACAACTTACAACTACAAGATAGTAAGATAAGACAGTGACAGCTATAGTTTTTCATTAAGTCATCAAATCAAAATGTGTTACATAGGTAGTGCAATGCCAATGGCAAATAGAAATAGAAAATATAAAACAACTACAGGTATGCAAGCCTCAACACAATAGGTAGCCCATGACCCATGAGTCATCAATCCTCATAGTCATCATCAGAATCAGCATCAATGTCCTCATCATCATGGTCACCACTGCTCTCCTCTGCATCCTCCTCCTCTTCTGTATCCATAGTCGCCTCTACATCTGTTGGTGTGGAGGATGACCCCTCTAAAATATCACCGTCATGAAATGCACTTACCTGATGCTTGAATCTCCTTGCTGAACGCTCCACATCCTTAGCTCCTTGCTCCAAACCCTTAGCTCCTTGCCCACAGCTCAAAGTATGCAAAACTGAAAGAGAGAAATGGTAAAAAACATAAAGAACAACGCCTTTTTTATTCTCGCGGGTTTCATTTTTGGGGATTCGAATCCTAGAATCGGGACACGTTGTGTCCTAACGGGATTCGTACGTAATCTCGTATGTGTCCTGTTAGGACATGACGTGTCCCCTTCTGGGATTCGAATCCCCAGCGAATCATGTCTGATTCGCAGGATTCGGACACGTGACCCCTTTTTAACGAATCCGGTTACTTAGATCATATTATATATTAACAAAGAGAGCTGCTAAGCAGCAAGTCCCTGCCAATGTGGTAGGCAAGGCTAGAAATGTGCATCCGAAAAAAGGTGGTAGAAAAGAGCATCTGAGAAAAAGTAGAAAAGACATAGTAAAGGGTAGAAAAGAGCATCTGAGTATGTAACTAGCAAATCACAAGTCCATGTGACTATTTGTTTGCCTCGCAGGTTTTGCATACTAGAACTGTTAATTAGAAGCAATTTTTCGTAGACTGTGTAGTCCTCATTTCTAATATCAATCTTGTGAGGCAAGAAAGAAAGGTTGAATCTTGAATGCTTAGGCAAAACACTATATTTGGGATGCCATTACATAATTTGTTCTTCGTTATTAAGATTTACATTTGGTAGTTCAAAATGAGCATGAGCCACCACAAAGGGAAGAACAAATATAGAGGCTACCATGAAATGTCTTGAGGACAAGCCTAAAGTAGTTAAGGCTGAAACACAATTACTAAATTAAGTAATTCTTTCACAAGTCTCTAGTTCTATGATGGCTCTTTAACATCATGTAAAATGTCCTGAACAAAGGAACAACAGATGTTGTGAAAACACAAGCTGATGTGGTTTCAATCACTGTTGTGAAACCAAAACATGGTGTGGCTTCAAAAGGTGTTCAACATTGTTTGCAATTGTTGCTTAAAGAAAATAACCTAACCTTTTCATGGTGCAAAACAAATCACACTAATCTATTTAGTTTCTTACCATATATAATCACTACTGATTTATTTAGTTTCTTACCATATATAATCACTACTCCTTACCTACCAGAAGTCATCGATCCAGTGGCAGGTGAGAGACAAGCCTGGAAGATCGGGGCTTCCAAATTGAAGTTGCTTGAAAAGGCTTGAGGCTTGGCACCATGATCTCATACTGGTATTCTCAAATTCGAATCCCCCGGATAGAATTCTTCTTTATCGTGTCTAGCATACGCAATAACAGAAACATGGTACACAACTATAGGATTATACAGATTTATTTTAGCATATCTTGCACACCCTTTCGCCAAATTTCCACCTGATATAAGGCATCAAAGTGTGAGTACTCTTGTTGGGTCTAACTATCTATGAAGTTACTGTACCATTTACAGTTGAGTACTCACTTTTAGTACCAACAGAAAATGGTGTGGAAGATAAGTTTAAAAGAAGAACAATGAGTCTGGTGAGATGGGAAAAATGTAAGAAGCAAATTTTGATCAAAAATTTTGATCCACACAATCAAAAGGAAATTGTCCTTAGCAAGTGATTTTGCAGAGGGGATTTCAGCTAACTTGTTGCCCGAGCATCCTCATCCTATTGCAGGTTTATGTGAGGCGATTAAGTTGGGGTGTATTTTAGGTTTTGATGATGATGCAGTAAATTACATGCTCCAGTCCAAAAACTTGCAATTGTTAATAGGATGAACATTTCCTGTCATCTATTTTTCCTAAATTGAACGAAAGGTTGTTTCCATTAGAACCAGCCAGAGGATTCCATGGATGTAGCTCTGAGTACACAAAAAGCATTTTGAAACCAGCTAAGCCAATGAAATCAACTCGATTGTTTTCACTAGATTGTCTACAAGGATGGGAAACACCCTTGCTTTTGCTTAAATAAGAAATAACCAATATAGAAGAATCTTCATCTGAGAGTATGAAAAAGAAGCTGGGGAGGTTGTCATTTCCATTGGCAACAATACATACAGATACAGAGTATCTTCTAAAGGTGATAGGTGATGCCCACTTCAAAATACTTATTACTTCAGAATTTTTCGGTGGCAATGAAAATAGCAGGATGGTGCCACTAAAGCTGGTTGATTTACTTGGTAGTCCTAAATTGATGGAACATTTTGTAGTAAGCGGAAAATCAGAGGAAACAACTTCATCGCTTCCTTTTGCAATCCAGGAAATCTATTATAGCTCCACATCAATATGGCCTATAGATGGGAGTATTATATAGTTGCATGTCATCTCAGAGGTTGCCGAGTAAAGTACCATATATACCCCCTCAATTACTCTTTTCAAAATTCATTTTTCGTCTCTCACCGACATTACCATTTATGGGAATTTTCATTTCTTGCCGGTATGCTATTTATGTCTTTAGAAAACAATAAAAAGCTACTGATGGCAAAAGATGTAGTTATTTTCCAATACAAGCAAGCAAGAGGTTTAGTATTAATGATGAGCGACATTTTTACATTTGACCATCTATGTGTGCAAGATTCATGGTTTAGGTTGCTTGTGCAGTGTAAACTGAAAATGATAACCACCAATCATACCTAAGTTATTTTCATACTTCATATTCAATGGAAAAATGACCAGATAACTAAAAATACCAAATGGTGGTCTTTAAAATAGATTCACTTCATCTAAAGCAAAGAAGAAATAGACCTTAACATCATAACTTTCAAGAAAGGAATATAAACATCGTGACCAGGGGCAGATGTAGACACTCAGTGATAATATCATCAAAAACATGGGAAACAACACAGCATGGTGTAAGCACTCAGTAATAATATCATCAAAAACATGGGAAACAACACAGCATCTCTAAAATGAGAGTAGAGCCTATTCAACCATTGATATTTAAATCCGAGTCTGTAATCCCTCATATTAAATTGTCAATTTGACAAGAGTCAAAACTCTTTATTCCAATCATAACATTTATAACATCGGTCCAGCATTATGTTATTTTGATCAGATATACACTATGTTAAATGAATTGTGATAGGCTGCAGATCACTACATCCATTTAATATTATTGAATTGAGTTTAAAGAAACCATCAAAGATAAAAACAAAAAACAAAAAACAAAAGCAAAAAACAAAAACAAAAACAAAAACAAAAACAAAAAAAAACATACAGAAAAATCTCCACCTACCTAATAATGGGTTTTCATTTGACATGAGTCTCTCTCTTATTCTCTGAAATTGTTGAATATCCACTCCTAAGAACCCATTATTAACAACCTCTTCCAAATGAATAAACTTCCAAGCACAAAAAGTCAAAATTCCCCTACTCCTGAGCAACTTGTCACTTACTCACACGTTGTGTGAATTCCCTACAGTGTTTATTAGTGATCTTATGTATAATCTTGGTTTTAGACATATAATCAGTTGAAATGTAAATAGGGCTTAGCTGCTCAAACACTCTTCAAACTAAGACACTTTCTAAAACTTCGAGAGAATGTACTATGTTATTATTGTAATAGTAATATTTATTTTATTTAAAAAACGAAATTGCTATGTTCAGCCTTAATTAAAGAATGGATTGAGATATTGTAATGTATGAAAATTTCGAGCAAGCAATGAATTAAAATTTGATACAAAACTCTATGCTCTGATTAAACTTCTCATTTCTATGAATTTTATTCGAAAAGATGTAAATTGTCTTTCATTCTATGTGTCTTCTTTAAAAATCCAATTTCTAATTTTTTATGACCTGTCCTTGAAATAGTTTCCTTACAAAATTAAAAATGAAAATAACCTCAATATCACTATTGTTATAAAATAATCGCCTCCGAGATGCAAAAAGTTATGCTTGCATGCATCTACTTCCTGTAGAGTATATTCTCCATGCAAAGAACTCAAACTTTGTCTAATTTCCTTGCTAATTGTAAACGTTTTTTTTCTTGGTTGCACATTTTTCAATGAATTGAAGATGATATAAGCAATTTTCTGCTAGATAATCTGTAAAAGTCATATTATTTATTAACATAGTCCATACAGTCTAGAAGAACCTTTTCTCAATTAAAATACACAAAATAAGCAAATTTCGGAAAATATGACATACAGGCAGCTTTTTTTTTCGCTTGAGAAGGGAATATTATTTAGTCATTTTGCCCATTCCCAAAATGAAGAACACATATTCTGGCCTGTCAAATAACAAAAATTTTGCCAGTTGATCCAATCGTCTTTGTGATAAATCAAATTATCCAAGACAGACACAGACGCTAATGATGCAATGAAAACGAAAGAGTGATATTGTAATTTTCTTTTATCAAAAATTGTTTAGCTAAAACTTAAATCTTTTCCTTTTCGTTCCAAACTTTACAAATTTTCTGACTAGAGAGAAAATACAATCAGCTTCATGTTTTTGGTGGACTGAATATTTCGTCCCAGGATTTATAATGTTTCGCAAAAAACAAAGAAAAAAGACAATCAATTTCAATTGGACATAAATTTCAAATTTCAAATTTCAAGCTAATTTCCTCCATTTCAAATTTTACAGAGTTCGATCAAATACATTTAATTTCAGTTTTTTGGGTTGAGCCAGTGCAATTTTTAGCAAAAATTTACAAATTTCAAGCTTTTACTTCGACATGAAGAAAGAAATTGAGTAGAACGAAGTATAGCCTTTTTGTTTTTCGCTAGCTACAATTTCACACCCCATCTCTCAAAATACTGCTTGAATTTAGAGACATTACCGTCAAACGGAAACAAATCACAGTAGGAGAAATTTAAACATACCATAACTCATCATACTCTCGAATTCAAAATCTTGCTTGAATTTAGAGACATTACCGTCAAATGGAAACAAATCACAGTAGGAGCAATTTAAACATACCATTTTTTTTTTAAGTACAAAAAAAACTAGATTACTATTCATTTCAAAAAGAGATAACAGTACATCATCTGGTGGATATGATAACATATAGGTGCAGCCCGAATAGGCAACCAAGCCAATTCAGTGAGATACAAAATGAAGCCTTATAACTCAAAACCTCATCAAAAAATATGCAGAATAATATGGAGACATATAAAGCACCCACGAAGGTATGCAAGATCAGTTAATCAAGAGCAACCAGAAGAGAAAAAAAGGTACTTGATACATACCAGAATGGAAGAGAGATGAAAAAGGACTAAGTACCTGGCAGTATGAAGTCCTGAATTTGGTGCAATTCATCCCCCACCATTATGTTCATCTTCCAATATTCATTTTGTGAAGAAAGACCTTTCTTTGACAGTGAATCAGCTTCTTTGTTTTTTGTTCTGTCAATATGGCTGATAGTATAGGCCTTTCGAGATTTCCACATAGAGTCAATTCTGTTTAGCCACCCCAAAAGATTGTGGTTTTTTATGGAGTGAATTAACTTTACATGGTCAATAATGACCTTGGAATCTCCAAAAATTTGCAAAACTTGAATGTTTAGATAGTCACAAAACATAAGGAGACCAGCCAATGCCATTGCCTCTACTTTGTTGTTAGACCCTTTCCCACCATTCCAAAAAATGTCAATATGTTGGCTCTCCATTGTTATAATAAAGACACCACAAGCACAAATACCATTTTGAGCCAGCCCCTCAAAATAAGCTCGAGGAATGCCCGACGGATCAAAAATTTTTGCCTTCATCTTTTCAAATCTCTAAAGGGAAATGGAGGAAAGACTGAAGTAGTATTGTGAGAGAATTATTCCATAAAATGAGTTAAAAATTTTCCTTGTTGTTTTGAAAAATGCTTGTTCCTACACTTCCAGATAGCCCAAAGAGTTAATAGCAAAATAGGCCTCCAGACCGAAAATCTAAAAAAATAATAACAGAGTAAGCATCTCACTCATTTTTTAACAATTCAAGAAAGAACAGTACGAGGGTTTAACCTCCGGAACAGAACACAGCATATTTTCCATTAAAATGAAAACATATGTACATAAATCATACATAAATCATATTCCAGTGCAAAACAAATACTTATATAAATGTATTCCAGTGAAAACCTGAACGGTTAGTACCACAAAGGAATGTTAACCAAAAGAAAACATCGTTGAGCTTTGTAGCTACAGCGAAAGTGAGATTTACAATTGATAGTCGAGAAAACTTTCACTTCTTACAAAACAGAAAACGAGTTTCATGACTCCACCGCGTATCAGTAATAACGTTGTAGTAAATAGTAGCGACAATAAATTAAAATAAAACAATAGGACCTTATCTAGGGTTTAATCTATTCGATAATAAAAACCCCCAAAACACCTGGACTTCATAGCCATAGAGTGGAACGGTTGTCTAGTAGCGTTGAGCCTGTCAACAACCATACTAATCCACAGAGTGACCTGCCTGAAAATCAAACACAAATGTCATATTAAAACCTGCAATTATAATTAATCTATAGCATAACACAATGACAGAGTTTACAACAAGGGTAATTACAAGGAAATAAACCACAGTTGCTTCCAAGCCTGTTAAGAAGATAGGGAAATCCTGGGAAGCTACAGCCTCTAACCAATAAACTGCAAATAAAATGAGATTACTAAGTAAACTTTGGAAGTCAATTAAGAAGATAGGAAAATCCTGGGAAGCTACGGCCTCTAACCAATAGACTGCAAACAAAAAGAGATTGCTAAGTAAACTTTGGTTGTAGACCCATAAAGAATCTAGCAGACACAGAAAATAAAGGAACCATGGAAAGGAAAACCTTGTTAAGGCAGAAATTGCATCTGATAATGAATGATTGAGCAGAGAATCAGTCGTTGAGTGGATGTGTTGTTAAGGTGACCGCAAATAACCTGGAATCCCAAGCAGAAGAGGCCGTTGTCACGGTGACAAGGTTAATGTTCACAGACGGGGTTGAGAGCTAAACTCTCCTAAGACAAACAGGGAATCGACAGAAAAATATTTTCCAAATTGTAACTGAAAAATACCTGTCTTTTTCAATCCGAGGGTAAAAAATACTTTCCAAATTGTAACTGAAAAATACCTGTCTTTTTCAATCCGATGGTAATCGTTCGACGTCTCACAACAACACAATTGGCATGGGAGGGACTTTTTCTCAGAAAAGAATGTAATAAAAACTTGGAGTTTTTTATTGGTTAACGTAAAGCATTTTGTGTTTAATAAACCCAAAAGAATAAAAAACACATATATCACAGAATTTTGGATAGTTTGTTTTTAAACATCTATTTATTTTTAAGCCAACTCATATTCCAAAGCATATTGATTACAATACTCTCTGTTACATTATGGAAAAGACTAAAAATACAACATCACAGAATATATAAAATTAACATTGTAATAAAAAAATTGGGATTAATGGGTACAAAAGCAACTCTGACACCACAAAATTTTAATAATACAAAACAACTCTCACAGTAGATAAGATAGATAAGATAATTATATTTATGTCCTACTAATGACCACAAAGTAGGTCAAAGGGACTATTGAGTACACTGATGTATATACAAAGCGGGAGAACCAAACAGTCTCCTATAAAAGATACAATGCATCAAGTAAATCAAAGATACAATACATGAAGTAAATCAAAGTCTGGCCTGAGCGGAGAAGATGAGAAGATCCAGGACCTAATATGTCTGAGGATCAGACCCATCTCTCCTAACCTCTGAGGCTGAATAAATAATGCTAAATAAACTCAACAATGTTTGTTGGCCTGATGAAGAGTCGATGGAAAGTGCAGACTGTCCACTAAATTGTGTCCTGGGGGGGTTCACACGTTGATGAATGCTGGAGGACCTAGTTTGTCTCCCAGGAGTGGATCTGAGATGGAACTGATGCTGAGATCTCATGTGGTAGGGTGAGGTCCCACAGATCCTCACTAATCTAGAGTTTGGATACGTGCTGGTACCAATTGATCTCTTGGTGCCCCTGTCCGAAGTTAGTACCCTAAAAAGTGTCGTGATCCTCTGTGTGGGGTCTAGTCTGATGGGAGGCTGAAGAATATACACTTGGAACCTGAGAGCCTCCTGTATATATAGGGCCAAACATCTCTTATTGGGGTACCTAAAAAGTCAACGAGGGTCTGAGGATCTCTAAACAAGCAATGAAACCTTCCTCTGATCTCGTAGTAGACAGGGCATCTAAGGATGAAGTGCACCTCAGTCTCCACTTCCTGTAAATGACATACCTGACAGAGTTTGCCGAGTCTATCCCACTGGTGGTCTATCTCTACCCGAAGCCTATGAGAGCCTACTTTGAACTAGCTTAGAGGAACGTGAAGAGCATGCATCCAGTGGTGAAACGTATACTGAGGTCAAACAATGAGCCTGTCTCTCAACTCCAAGAAGTTCTCAGCATAGAAGGTCATCTTTGGGCACAACCCTCCTCGAGGATTGACCCAAGCGACCTGGTCGAACTGCCTATAGATGTTCTCCCTGATGATCTTGTTTAGCTCTTGTCTAATAGGTAAAAGGTGACCAGGAGCATCTAAGGAATATTGAAAAGGAGGGAAACGATCCAACTAAATTCCCACTGACTCTAACAGGTTTGAAACTCTTATAAACAAACATCTAGCTCGACTTGAGGGAGTAGAATGGGTAATAGTCTCAGAAGAGAAATATGCCAAGTAAGGATAACGGTCTCTACTATTTATCGAGTCTGCCAAGCCCTGGACATGATGCAAGAATGAAACCAATCTGAAGACCGTCTCAAGCCGAAAGGTCTAAGCTCCAAACTCTACAAGGATGATGTGTTGCGGCACTGTCAGTTTGCACCTAATGATGCAATGGAGAAGAAGAATCTGGACTCTCTCAGCTGAAGCCCATTGTAACTCAAGTAAATACGATCCCCAAATCTTTGATCCATATAGAACAGTAAGATGAATCAAGGTGTCCATGAGGCTCATCTTGGATGAGATGTCCTAGAAGTGATGTCGAAAGCACTACCTCTCGAGAAGGGCTAAGGATCCATATTCTTTGTTGATCCGAGGCTGAAGCGCTGGTCGCAAACTAAAGCAGGGACCTGAAAATTGCACCCCCAAGTAAGTATACGTGCTGGTGATCTAAATCTCCTCCCCTCTGAATATAAAGTGAAGGTCTGAGGTTTTCTTCACCCCATTGAAGATCATAACCTTGGTTTTACTGAGGTTGACCATTAACTGTCAATGGTCATAGAACAGAGCTAAGGCATCCAGCTACCTCTGTAATCCTTCTGGGGATGAGGAGAGGAGGACCACATTGCCAGCAAAGAGTATAATAGATATCAAATCCTCGTGAAGAAGGCAACCATCAGTGTCCTAGATATGCTCGTGTAGAAATGCTTCCAACTCATCAATATAGATCACAAACAGGGTAGGGGACAATGGACAACCTTGTTTAACCCCAATAGTGCTTCGAATGAAATCAGGCATCCCATGGGCTGCGTAAAGATGACCAAGAACGGACTCATATAGGCACATAATAGCAGTAAATGGGGTTGCAAAAATGCCAATATCTCTGAGTCGCTGGAGCAAGACCTCCCTCAGAACAGAGTCAAAAGCTTTCTGAAAATCTACAAAACAATAGTAGACTTTTGAAGAGCGGTGTTGTGCCTCCTCAATCACGGCACGAAGGGTGAATATGTGGTTAATGGTCTGATGATCGAGTCGAAAACCTTCCAGTCCCCTAGCTCTGAGTTGTCTCTGCTCAAGGTCCTTGGGCTAAATGCTCCTGCATCAAATCCCAAAGTAGAAAATATTCATGATCTCTTGATCATGTGTCTTCTGGCCTTTGTCTTCTTGGATCCCACACTTTGTTCTGTAACTATCCAAATGCTTTATTCCTTTGCTGCTACTGCACTTCTGCTGTCTTTTGCTCCATTTTCTTCTTCCTGTCAATCAGGTTCAACTTTTGATTGATCTTTCTTGTTGCTATTACCATTTCCCTCCATTTGAATTGCTTCATAATTTGCTACCATATTTCTTCAATTTCTATGTCCAGCATATCTTTGGGCTGGTCCATCTTCTGTCGTCTTCTCTTTGTTTTAGGTTATTGTTGTTGTCTTCTATGTTGACTTTTCTCTTAATTACTTCATTCTTAGGTTTACTTGCTCTTGCTTTACTTGCTACCATTTTTGTTGCCTCCCTATCATCCTTACCCTCTTTCATGATTGTTCAGCATTTTCTCCAGCAATTTAACATCTTTGTTCCATGGATTGAATTCTTCCATGAAGTCTTCTTCTTTCATCTTTACTTGGCTGCTCACCTATGTCAAATCTCCTCCAGAAATTGCAACAAAAACTGCATTCACAAAACACTTGTTAAAAATAAAAACATGAGGCCTTGGTGCCTCTTCTTTATTTGGCAACATTTCAGTTTGTTGCTCTATTTCCTCTTCCTCTGTCAGCATATCAGTATGCTGATTTGAATTCTCAGCAGAATTCAAGAGACTGTCCATTAGTCTCTCTTCCACACCATTTGTTCTAATGATGCCTTCCTGCTCTTGTCCACTATAGTGAACTCCTCCTCCTTTAACATGTTGTTGGTTATCTTTAATTTGAAATTGTTTGATTCCTACCACCTCTTTACCATCTTCAAACAATCTTTGCTCAATCTATTTGATCACATACTCATACTCATTCATGTTGTCTAATGAACCCGCAAACAAATTATTTCATCTTCCTGCCTCCATGCCTACTTGAGACACATCTTCTTCTTCAGAAACTGTAATTGTAACTTCTATTCTACCGTCAAGTTCTTTCATCAGTTTCTCCAGCAGTTTAATCTCTTCTTCACACTTAGCAAGCACTTCATCACAATGCTCTCCTCTTCCAGATTCATCCTTTACATGATGTGTTACAGTATTAAAACACTGTCTTCCTTTGATCCTTGTAATCTCAAGGTCTTTCTACTGTAACAAATCACTACTTCCCTCATTCAAGAGGTCTTCTCCATCATACTATGTTCTCCTAGAGTACTCCTCCAGACTTACGATATCTTCAAAAGACTATCCATCCTCTTCAAAACACTCACTAACAAAGTCGTATTGTCTCAAACAGGGATTCCAAATTCCTTTTCCCAAGGTTAAATCCTTTGCATAGGATTCATCCTTAACATCTTTCAGTAGATGTCCTTCTTCCCTACTATCTGTCTCAACAATTTCCATGGCTATCTCCAATGTGTCTATCATCATAGTGAATTGATGATCCTTTACTATGTTTTTAGCTAACATAGTCTCTTCCTCAAGTTTGCCTTCAATCCCTTGTTGTTTATCTCCTCTGAAGATATCTTCAAATGGTTGTTTTTCTCCTGCAATATCTACAATCATACACAAACTATCAGTTTTAAAAATATAAGACCCTATGGTCTCACTTGATGGTTCAACCATCATATCTCCTTGATGTTCTAAATCATTCATATGATTCAGAAATTCTTCCATGGTCTCTTCTTCAATCTCCTCAAGCCCTTCACTTAGTTGCTTGACATCTTCCACTGACTGTATATGAGATCTATCTACCTCATCTTGTTCCAGAACAGAAATTTGATTCTTCTGGTCTTTTTCTTTCTTCATGACAATATCAGCCAATTGTCCTTCACCTGCAAACATACACAAATTGTCAGATTTAAAACCATGTGACCCTTTGGCCTTACTTGAAGTTTCAGTCTTCAAGTCTTCATCTTCACTATCTCCCAGAAATTCTCCTTGTTCTGGTTCACAAATGGATTCTTCCATTTTTAACTCAACTTCCTTGAGTTTTCCCTTCAACCACTTCACTTTCTTTTGTTGCAGTCTTCTCTGCATCTCATGCCATTCTACTAGCTTCTTCCTCAAGACCCAACCTAGTCTCTGGCTTTCCTCAAGCATTTTCCTTAATGCATTAAGTTGTTCTTTTAATTCAGCAACCTCTTTGTCAATTTCCTCTTGACTCATCTTCTTCCCATTTGCCTTGGGATCCTTCTTCTCATATCTTCTGTTGTGGCTTTTCTCTGAACCTCTGCTATGACTATTAGTACTCATCTTCTTCTCTTCTTTCTTCATGAGCTCTTTTGCAACAAGCCTCTGCAATAGCTAGTCCTCCTGGCGGCAATCTTACCTCACTAAGCTCTCCTCACTCAGTCTTTTGGTAAGCACCGGTCCTCTATCTAGAACCTCTTCTTGAGCAACACCTTTGCTCCTTCTAAGCTTTTGCAATCTCTCACTTTCTCTTAAGAACACTCCAGTTGTCCTCTCTGTCCAATCTCTTGTTGGATTCTTCAGGTTCATTGCCATTTCTCCTTTAGAGTATTCTCCTTACTCTATCTATAAGAACTCACATGTTCTTCTCACAGCTTCTCTTGCTGTCACCTGTGCATTAGTATAAAAACACACATTCTCAATTTAGAATAGAACACTTTACCTCACCTTCAAGATCTCAACATGATCTTGTTTCACCCATTCTTCTGCACTTGAATGTATTGTCCTCTGGTGTGTTTCCAAGTCCTCTTTCCTTCAAAACTTTCATTAAGAAATCTTGCTTTCTTTTTCCTTCAAGGAATCCTCTATTCCTTCTATTCCAAACCGCTGTTGGAACTGCTACAGTCTTCCAAGAACTTCAAAAGTTCTCCTTTTACAAATTACAAATCTACTCTGATAGTAATTCTACTTTGACCTCAATTCTGCTCTGATACCACTAATGGTGCAGGATCCTGGCATAAACCATACTTAGCAAACTGATGCCAGGGTAACACCGCCCGCACATACCCATAGTATGCATTTATCAGTAATGCATCTACATTGTCCGAGGTCATTTGACTCTACAATGAAGTCAAATCTTTAGACCTTAAATGGTCACATCCCATTCATCAGTTCCTATGTAATGGAACCAATCACCCTGCCAATACTTCCTCTCAGGACTATATATGAAATCCCATTTATTGGCATTTTTATTCCTTTTATAATCCTTACACAAAGGATTAACACATAATACACAGCTTTTCTGCTTTAGTTAGGGCCTTAGCACAGACCTTGAGGTTAAAACCTCATTGTAATCGGCCATCACAATGTTTGATGGTCATATACATATGAGCCATCATCCATCCGACTCCGATATTCCACTATCGGAACGCTAACACATACTTTCACATTAAAAAGCCCACGCCATAATAACTATCGGAAATATTAAATATTGGGAATACAAAGGAAATTCTCGCTCCAATCGCATATGCCGGATTTTAAATACTATACAACCACGACTATAATATCATCGAGTCCGTTCACCATTGTTCCCACACTATTTCTCCGATCTCCGCCAACTCCGATGCCCGATCGCCGATAAGCCCCGACGATGATCGCTGATATATCGTTATCAATGATATCGCAACATACGCTGCTTACCCTTGGCACCTTCGATCGTCGATATGCAATTTAATCATGACCATTGATCTGGCCACGATCCAACGGTCTAACGATTAATCGTTATTTGCTCTATGCAAAATTCCAAGGCACATTCCAATAACTCACAAGGGACTCTCGTCGCTGGGATTTGATCTCAGTCGTAGATCTACGAGATCTAACAGCTACTGTGCAGCACTTACACTTCTCCTCTCTTCCGCTTTTACTTGGGATTCCTTCCTGTTTTCTCCAATTATTTCTATGTTTTGGTTCTTTTGAAGGTTCTGATCCTTCACTACTTCTGCTACACCACTCTGATTCTGAGCTTAGGTCTTAGAGCTCCCAGCTTTCTGTCTCTCCAGAGCTTCGCTCTGCTGCTCCAATTGGATTCAATGATCCCTTTGATTCTTCTGAATCATATTACACCTTTGCGTACTTCAGAACTCTGTCGGAACTCTATCACAGAACCTACGAGTTCAACACAGTAATTCAAACATTCATGAAATAATCTTCAATATTCTGACAGAGTCAGGAACCAACATCTGCATATATTAATATAAAAAGCAATGATTACATCCGAGACACTTCGGTCTCATGCACACACAAGCCTGATTCTCCTATTAGTGGCCTCTTCCTATTGAATGTGTAGGTTCACTTATTTATAAGAATGCATTGGATTAGATCATTGGAGGATCCGATCACCCCTCTAACAAAAGCCCTAAAGCTCTCTGCGTGCATACATATGTGGAAGATAAGTCTCCTTGACACTTTATCCATTCCATCTTTTCCTATGTTTTAAAACAGAAAAGTCTTCTTATCAGCTTCCCATTTAATGCCTAAAATCTCTCTCTTGTTCCCAGAATCATGGAACTATTTAAGAGTTAGATTTGACTTCTACCACTCATGTTCTCATTTATTTATTTTTTAGAGCATTTACATATTCTCCCATTATCTAATTAAATCACACTTAAAGGCCTAAATATTGCCTTAACTTGATACTTAGGAAAACTATTTCCTAAAATTTATGACCCCCTATGCCTACTATTTACAATGATTTTCCTTGGGTTGAATGCTCCTGCATCAAAAGCTATCCTAGGTTGTAGCTCGGAGATGCCGAGTAACATATAATCTTCAATATTGTTCACGGAACTATTGGAATGGATGATGGTTTGGATCAAGTTAGATAACCATTTCAGCTCTATTCTCACTCAAGACATGCATGAACACCCTCAACAGTACAAGGCTTTAGACCACTAATGCTCAATACATTATAGATTCAATGAATGGATGGAGAATCTTGACTGTAGCAGTAGATGCATACATTAACACATATGAATGGCCAGCTACAAAAAGTAAATAAAGCTTGCAAATCTAATTTATCAAGGCAGAGATAAGATGACTGTTATTTGGCATTAGATACAGAAGAAATACATGAATAACCTATTCAAGTGCAAGCTTAGAGTGGAGAAGATGGAAATTGAACATGTAATAGCAAAAGAAGCTTGTATTGCTAGAATGAAGATGAGATGCTTGGAAGGAATAGAGTTTTACAGTCTCCAAAAGTTGAACCCTTATTCTCTCTAACTCTTAGCCTTTTATAGGCTTGTTATAATGCTCTCAAGCCTTATGAGGCTCGAGAGGTCTTAATTTATCCCCTATGTCTTTTTTAACTATTTGATGCCATGACTAGACATGCATGAGCCCAGAGGTTCCTTTTCTAATAGCGCATTAACCAATTCTGGTAATTCGTCATGCTGGCAGGTGGCTCAGTCGTGTCGGCAATGCTCCATGATCACTTGTTGATTCGGCTGCATCGCGTTGTGGCTTTTTCCCCTTCCGTCCTCTGTCTTCTAGCAATCTCTCTCCCTCTTCTGGTGTGTAAATATTATTGCATAACACCTCTAAGGATGGTGACCACCTGTATCTGCCACAGAATGGATCTTCGGGCCTTTGAAATCCCTGCAATTGGCCCCTTTTTGTTAACACAGAGGAATGTTGCAACACTGTGAAATCCCGCCAAAACACCACTTATTTCGGACTTCAAAAGTCCTTAAATCAGGTCTATTTCTCTATATGGTCTGGCTTTGAGTCGCTATCACATGTCACAAACGGCATGCTCCTATGTATTTTTAAAAATGCGTTAAATGAAAATAACGTAAGAAATGGCTTATGGCATATCCGAAATAATATATAATAGCCTTAAGAAACCCTTTCGGGTCTGGTTTATCGCATCAGAAATTCACTCATTGTATTTCGTTTAGTGAACGAAATACGCAAAATACATTGAAAATTCCTTTTCTACGGATCTCAAATCTTATGAAATAACATTTATATAATCGTCAGGTTTGGTTCATCAAATCGCAGATGTGCATCTGCATATGCTCGCTCCTCTACGTAGCCCTGATTGCGATATCGTGATGCGATTCATCGCAATCACATAACGCGATGACCCCGAGCCATTGATGAGTGCTCTGTGTAATCTCTGATAGTGACCATCGATTGCCACCGCTGACTGGCACCGCCGATTGCGACCGCCGGCCAGATCTAGATTGTTGATCGACCAGATCTGACAGCTACTGTGCATTTATTGTTGCCACCACCAATACTCTGTATTTTTCGTAGTTTTCTTTGGTTTTTGCCTCTCGATAGTGCTTTTCAACCATTTTGAAGGTTCCCCTTCTGCGACGGTTTTGATACTTTGGCATGATTTTTTAGGCATTACCCCTCAGGGGCTAACACTAGCTCCTTCTGGGGATGAAAGCCTCCCTACGAGGTTTCAAGAACTGTAGACCACTACCTTTCCAGTAACAACCAAAACAAACTTATTTTCTAGTGTTCCATTGGGCATGGAGTTTATTTGCATAAAAAACAAAAACTGAAAAAACTTATTACAAAGTTAAGGCCTTAAAGCCTCATATGAAGTAAAGTTTCAAAAACCGCCCATTGACTGGGCCATCAAAAGCACCTCCCCCTTCTAAATTGTGCAGAATGAACATATTGTTCATCTGAACTTGAACAATGACAAATAGTCCTATCCATAAGGCATCAAATTTACCATGGTTGCCTTTCTTTTCCTTCAATGCATCCCATTTGAGAACCCAAGCACTAACTTGGAAATTTTCCACTCTCGCCTTCCTGTCAAAGGTTTCTTTGATTTTCTTCTGATGAACTTTTGACTTCTCAACCAGTTGCTCTCTGATCTGTTGTAATTCTACCAAGTTACTCATTCTCCTCGCCATGTCATTCTCTTCATCCTGTTCTTCTTGCAAGAATTTGGCCACAAGGAGAATCAGTTGGATAGAAAAACAGCATCAACGCCATAAATCAACTTAAATGGAGAACTTCCTATGGACTTCTTGATGGTAACTCTGTCAGCCCACAGTGCAAACTTCAACTTGGAATCCCATCTCTTTTTGTTGTCCTCCAACGGTTTTTTGATTATCCTTACAATCAAAGGCAATAAGAGAGGGCTGATAGGTCTTAATTTCTGCTTCCAAGGGATGGTGTTCTTCTCCAATGGAATCTTATGCAGAATGGTGCTGGTGTCATAGGTCCTAAGATCATTGTATTCCCAAGAAAAGATATCAGCAAATTGTTTCAGCAGGGTGCAATACTCGAAACTTTGGGCAGAAGACAAATGAGTGGACAGATTTATGTAGTTCGGATGGGATGGACTCCCTACATTATGTTTATGAACAAAAAAATCATTTTCTTCTTTGGAAGGCTTATAAGGTACATCGTTATGGTCAAACAACTTCTCTAGGGGCACTATCCTTTGGGTATATGGTTGTTGGGCAGCCAAACAATGCTATCCTGACCAATCTCGTCCTTTAGCTTGAACTAGTTGCATTCTTGTGTGGGGGATAGAAGGACTACACCTGCCCATGCAGCTTCCTTAGAGCAAGCTCCATCAAAGAACATGTCCCAAGTTTGTGGGCCTTCTTCCTCTGTGATCTGGCAAATCAGTTTCTTAAGCTGCATTGAGGCTAACTAGGATTCTTCAATCTGAAGAATACCGGCTCCAAAATTAGTGTCAACAACATAGATGGGATGATTAGTGGGATTCCTTTCATAACTGATGGTATAGGCCAACTGAGATTCTCTGTATAATCTCCTACTCTCACCTCCAAAAACTAGGACGGTAGCATAGGACAGATCATTTTGCAATGTTCCACCTAATCTCTTGATCCAACCTCTGGAAAGCAGCATGCCAAACTTGGGGGATACATCTGCTACCACAATATCCATCATCATGATCTTCATGGGCAACTGAGACAAGGTAATGGCTAGGTCTTTAATTGACCCCAAATATTTCACTTTTCTAGAGTCAAAAGAAAACAGGTCATGATAAGGTCTGGCAATGTCAAGAACCAACTCATCCATGACAGCCTTGGGCAATAGATTACGGCTGGCTCTTGTGTCCAGAAGGCAGTTGTGGAGGATTTTGTCATGAACACCCAAGGAGACATAGAATGATGGGGAGTTGTCATCACAATTTTCACTCATTAGGCTGAGAAAAACAACTGGTTTGTCACCTTGCATATTTACATAGTCAGTGGAGGCTTGGATGGCTTTAGGCTCAAGGGCCTCTAGGATAGATATCTTGAAGGACTCATTCTTCACTAGTTCAACCAGAGGTATAGGTATGCTTAGCTTCTGAATTTCTGATTCAAAACTGAAAGGAGAATGAGACTTGTCAAGGCCTCTTACCTTGTGAACTGGAGCTTTAAGGATGATGGGATCAACTTTTGGTCGTTTATGCTTATCAGCTTGTTGTATTGCAAGGACATCATCTCTCTAAATAGGAGTTTCCTAGGCATTATTCATCTTCGACATCAGATTATATCTATGTTGATCCGCAGTTTGTAGAACAGCTCCACCATCCCACTCTTGGCTAATCCAGTCTTTGAATAATGACTTTTCATAGGCAACTAAGGTCAAAAAGGAGGCACTGCCTTTATCTTCCAGGCAATGGATCTCATCATCTTCTTCAAATTGCTCTTCTTCCATGACTACGTTCTGGAAAGGGGTCTTCACCCTTTGGTCTTCATTGGCATCTTTGCTTCTTTGCAGAGTCTGCAACTTCTCATTAGCTCTTCCATATGGATTTGGATTTCTAGGGGCGAAAGTTTTAGGAACTCTTCCTTTCCCATGGTGCTGCTTAACCTTTAATTTGGAGATTTTAGAGGCTAATGACTCTATCATTTTAGCTATTTTATCTATCTTGGGGTCTGAAGAAGATGAAGATTTGACCCTTTGTCTCCTTCTATCAACATTCCCCTTGAGGTTTTCTACAACCATGATGTTTGATTCTACTTCCCAGTTAGCATCTTGCATATCAGCCAAGGTAGCACATCATCTCTCCCTCAACAGTAGACAGAAGTTAGAATCAAAGGCACTGTCATAGGTGAGTTTAGCAGAGGTAGTGGTGGGCTTTACTTCCGCTGGTATCTTGTTGTACATGTGGTTAAACCTTTTATTAAAATCAAACAATAACTCACCATTTTCCCTCTTTAAGTTCCAAAACTCGGTGTGGTAGTAGAGTAGATTCTTCTTATCCCCCTAATGCTTTAGGAATGCATCATCTAAAGCCTCAATATCTGCTATGGACCTTGGAGTCAGTTCTCTGAACCATTTTCTAGCCTTTCCATCTAGACTTTGGACAAAGACTCTCATCCATACATCATCTTCACTAATGTCTAGGTTATCAGCATAGCTATAGACCGATTCCAGATGTTCCTCGGTTATAACACCTTCAGTCCCAAGGAACTTAGGCCTATACTTTTCATATTCTCTAGTAGGCATTGCATTCAAAGGAGTGGGCAGAACTAGAGGTCCATACCTTGCAGCTATGATTCTTTCCATTTTGGTAGGTGTTGCCATAACCGTGGTGGCTATAAGGGTATTGGGAGTCTGAATGACAGAGGGCTGAGGAGTGACTGATATGACCAAAGGAGTATGATGGATAGGAGGAGAGTCTTCTTTTGGGATTACAACGAAAGAAGAACTTAAAGAATAAGGAGCTTTATGAATCTTCGAGATTTTTACTTCACTACTAGTATTACAATCTATACTCTCAACATTTATTTGTTCTATTACAGGATTTTCTTATAGAGATATAGAATAGTGTTTAGAACTACCTGAACCTGATGCTCCTTTCTTCAACGCCTTTCTTTCTTTGATGAATTTTTTAGGGTCAGGTACTGGGTCAGCTCGTGGCTTCTGAGGATTTCTCTGAGAATGCCTCACAAACTGAGCCAGAACATATGGATTGGAGTCGCCAAGAGGTTCGTCCTCCAGTAGAGTCGCCAAATAGATTATTACAACCCAAATAGTGTGCAGGCTTTATCTATCATCAAAGCTGGATATGTGTCATCTCCCAGGTAAGCTGAGCTTCAATCTCCTCTTCCCGGCAACGACGCCAACTATGTTATCACTCTAGGAAGCTCTCCTAGGTTGTAGCTTGGAGATGCTTGGTAACATATAATCTTCAATATTGTTCTCGAAACTATTGGAATGGATGATGGTTTGGATCAAGTTAGATAACCATTTCAACTCTATTCTCACTCAAGACATGCATGAACACCCTCAATAGTACAAGGCTTTAGACCACTAATGCTCAATAGATTATAGATTCAATGAATGGATGGAGAATCCTGACTATACCAGCAGATGCATACATTAACACATATGAATGGCCAGCTACAGAAAGTAAATAAAGCTTGCAAATCTAATTTATCAACGCAGAGATAAGATTACAGTTATCTGGCATTAGATACAGAAGAAATACATGAATAACCTATTCAAGTGCAAGCTTAGAGTAGAGGAGAAGATGGAAATTGAACATGTAACAACAAAAGAAGCTTGTATTGCTAGAATGAAGATGAGATGCTTGGAAGGAACAGAGCCTCACAGTCTCCAAAAGTTGAACCCTTATTCTCTCTAACTCTCAGCCTTTTATAGGCTTGTTACAATGCTCTTGAGCCTTCTGAGGCTCAAGAGGCCTTAATCTATCCCCTATGACTTTTAATTGTTTGATGCCATGACCAGACACGCATGAGCTCGGAGGTTCCTTTTCTAACAATGCATTAACCAATTCTGGTAATTCGTCGTGCTGGCAGGTGGTTCGCTCATGTCGGTGATGCTCGATGATCAACTTGTTGATTCGGCTGCATCGTGCTGGGGCTTTTTTCCCTTCCAGCCTCTATCTCTTGACAATTTGTTTCCCTCTTTTGGCGTGTATATATTATTGCATAATGCCTCTAAGGATGGTGGCCACCTGTATCTGCCACAGAATGGGTCTTCGGGCCTTTGAAATCCCTGCAATTGGCCCCTTTCTGTTAACACAGACGAATGTTGCAACACTATGAAATCCCGCCAAAACACCGCTTATTTCGGACTTCAAAAGTCCTTAAATCAGGTCTATTCCTCTATCGGGTCCGGCTTTGAGTCGCCATCGCATGTCACAAACGGCCTGCTCCTGTGTATTTTTAAAAATACGTTAAATGAAAATAACGTAAAAAATGGCTTATGGCGGATCCGAAATAATACATAATAGCCTTAAGGAAACCTTTTGGGTCTGTCTTATCACATTGATGCTTCACTCCTTGTATTTCGTTTAATGAATGAAATGCACAAAATACATTGAAAATGCCTTTTCTACGGATCTCAAATCTTATGAAAAAACATTTATATAACTGTTAGGTTTGGTTCATCGAATCGCAGATGTGCATGTGCATATGCCCACTCCTCTATGTAGCCCCGATTGCGATATCGCGATGTGATTCATCACAATCACATAACATGATGACCCCGGGCCGTTGGTGAGCACTATGTGTAATCTCCGATAGCGATCGTCGATTGCCACCCTGATCAGATCTGGACCGTTGATCAACCAAATCTGACGGCTACTGTGAATTTATTGTTGCCACTGCCAATATTCTGTTTTTTTCACGATTTTCTCTGGTTTTTGCCTCCCGATAGTGCTTTTTCGCCATTCTCAAGGTTCCCCTTCTACGAAGGTTTTGATCCTTTGGCATGATTTTTTAGGCACTGCACCTTAGAGGCTAACATGATCCACCATGATCGTTCTATAGTTATTGGGATTTGAGATGGAACCTAATTTATAGATCGGATGGATGATGTGGTGTGCCCATGTCGGTGGAAAACCTTCACGAACTACATGGTTGAAGAGATCAGCCAAGTAGCTAACAAAAGCACGGAAACCGTGCTTAAATAACTTTGCTTGGTAGCCTTCCTCATCGACTACTTACTGTTGTTCATCACCCAAATAGCCTCTCTAATATCTCTGTCTAAGAATAGATAACAGGAAGAGGGTGGGGAGGTAACATGAATTTGGGCCTTCCCGAGAATATCATAAAGGTTGGAAGTGTGAGAGAACATGGATGTAGGGCCAAGGTCAGGTGGAATAGGGAATCATCGAGGAAGGATGGTACGCCAAAATTGTTTAGAGGAGTGGACAAGGAGAGTAGAAAGTTCTGGCCTTCTATGGACAAAGAGTTGTTTCTTGTGACGAAGGAGACGACGATAAGAAGCTTTGAGTTTGGAGTAGGAGGGTTGAGAGTGGGTGAAAGCATATCGAAGTTCTCGATGTAGAGGCTTACATTCGTCATCGTACGATGTAGAAAACTCTTAATAATACAATAGCAACTCTGACAGTAGAAATCCGAATGGAAAATTGTAAATTTTATGACACAGCATGTGTTTTTTATATATAAACAAAGGCTGTAAAATCTATTGAGGTAGTAGATATCCCCAAATTGCCATGTTTATGATGATTTTTTAATCATAATCTTATGAAATACCGATAAGCAAAAATCAAAATTAAACTCAAACGTTAAGAGTGTTTGGCTGGTTAATAATGCATGGGTAGTGCTATTAAAACCTAAATATAAAATTGTGGATTTTTTTTTATCGAATTTGTAATAAAAAAATATGTATTTTTTAAGCGTGATTTTTAGAGTTTATAGTGGGTTTCTAGTGGAAATTGAAGAAAATTTGTGTAGTCAAATCTTGATTTGTATTATTTTAACTCGTTTTTTAATTGTATAAATGGGTTCAACACTCTAAAAAAAAAATTAGAGTACATTAATTGTTAAGAATTCACCGGTCAAACTTGTGATTTCAATAAATCTCTACAGAATTCTAAACAAATTAAATCAAAAAATAAACCAGAAAACTTTCTAAAAAATATTAATATTATACAATAATAATAAAAATTCAATTTATTTAATTTTTATATTACCATTTTATTAGTTTATTTTTTTAAAACATTCCTTAAATCAAATAAGTCATCCATTCCCATTGTCAGTGACTTGAACCATAGACAATTCAAGAAAATTTTCCAAATTTGAAGTTTGAACATTATTTCTTTATTCCTTACACTGGCTGGTGTTGCAAAACTTTATAGTCTGTGAAAAAACTCTATGACATTGGAACTTATCAATTTCTAACTTCATCACAAGTGTAGATGAGTAGTTCTTTTTAATTTTGGAATTTTCGTTAACAATTTTTCTTACAATTTGTTATCCACACGACTCGAAGTTTAGGCATTGTTCTTTCCTTTTCATTCCACACATGGCCGATACTAAAATACTGCCCAACTTAGGTAGATCGTTGTGTGTCAGCGTCTCTAACATTGGGAAATTACCACTTCCAATGTAAAACTATATCAACTCATTACGGTCTAATATATTTAAATGCCTTAAATTGGGCAACTACTCCAATTTCATTGTCTTCAAACCTGGGCAACAAAATATCTCCAGGCTTTGCAGTTTCAACATTGTGTTTTCATTCCACACTATACTTTCTAGGTTGTTCAGATAGGATAGTTCATCGGAAAACCACCACTTGTAGCAGGGAGCTCCTTTAGTCTATTGCAACTAAACAAGTATAAGTTTCTCAAATTTTGAAACTAAGAAATACAATTGGGTAGACTTGCCCCTACGTAATTATATAAATGAAGAACCTTCAACTTCCTCATATTCTGCATGTTCTGGGGAAGGATCTCTAGTGCTACATCATCTTGATTTCATATTCGTCTGGGTGGAACCATAATGTTAATTTTCTCATCTCTGAACAGGTACTCATTGAACCCCTTTTGATTTTTGGTTTTACTCTAATATTCAACTCAATCAGATTTGAAAGATTTGTGAGCTCCTCCACACTCATTGGAGTTGATGAAAAATGACAGACCAGTTTGTTCAATGTAGTAAGATGAGAGATTTGACATGGAATTACCTTGAAGCTTCCATAACAGTCGCAAATTTTTAGATGCTTTAGGTTCCTAAGTTCTCCTATCCTATCAAGAAAATAATTTAGCATTTTACAGTCTTCAATATTCAAAAATTGAATATGTGAAAGATTACATATGCTCTCAGGCAACTCCACCAAACTGTCACATTTTCAAATTCAAAAACTCAAGTTGTCCAAGCTGCCCCGCTGATCATGGTAATGCTTGCATTTGTGTATTTGAGACCTGAAGCTTACCAAAAACCTCTCAGGAATTTCCTTTAACTATATATTTTTGGCCAACATTAAACTCACAAGTGTTGGACATTTCAAATCTATTGGAAAATGACTAATTTCATTGCTAGCAATAGATAATCTTTGGTCGTCCCTAGTATGTTTTTCAGTTGGGAATTTTTCAGATGCTGACCTACTAAAAATAACCAGCTCTCCTCTCCCTGGCCTATATATATTGTCATATCCCTAACCACATCATGAACTTTTATTTCCTCCTTTTCGATATCAACATACTCAATCAGGCACATGTCTACCAGTGTATCCACATATTGCCGCCCAACATCCATGAAGTAATTTGTTCCCTTTCTGGTCACCAACCCTTCTGCTGTCCACATTTCAACTAGTGTCTCCACATCAATTTTTGCATCTTCGGGAAAAACAACACAATATAAAAAACACATCTTTAGGTTACTAGGCAAATAATCATAGCTCCATCTTAGTGGTTGATAGAGCTCTGCCTCAATGGTCTCATGAGAGACTGGGAATGCAAGATCTACATCGAAGCGGTGAAGTGTTTAGTAGTGTCGATCACCGATAGCGATTAGCAATAATAACAATCGGAGGAAGTAGGAGCTAGCAGACAGAGGAAGGCGATACGGCGATGGGCGATAATGCGATATCGTCGTCAGACGTTGGATTGGTGAAGATAATGGATGACGAAAATCAATTGATCAAAGATCGAAGATTGGAGGATGAGTAGTGTAGCGGGAAAAGGCATTGGATCTGGATGAAACTGATAAAGGTATAGATGCAGATGAATAATATTTGAAGTCCAGTTATTGTTCCAGGAGTAGGATTTATGTGTATTTATATATATTTCGATGTTATGTCTCTGCAATCATTGCGATAGTGATATCGCAATAAACCAATGGTAAAGGAGTGATATGGGGACCCGAGAGATTCATAGATATGGCTCTAAAGCATTTGAAGTCCGGCTGTTGTGTTCCAACCGTGTATTTTTTATACTTTCCTTTGTATTTCAATAAAAAGCATGATACCATGATTTAAAGGAAAAAGCGCAAAGAAACGCTTCTAATATATATTATATATATATAATAGTTATATATATATACATACATATATACCATATATATATTTATATATATATGTATATATGTATGTATGTATTCTGTTATTCATATACATATTATATATATTATATATATATATATATGTATTGTTATATATATGTATATATATTTATGTATTATATGTAATATATACATATACATATTATACATATATATACATACATATACTTATATATATATATATATAATATATAATGTTATTATTATATAATATATATATTGTATATGTATATATACATATACATATATAATTATATTATATATATATATATAGTGTATATATATATTATATTATTATATGTATATGTAATATATTATACAATATACATATATATACATACATATTACATACATATTATTTATATATGTAATATATATGTATATATTATGTTATGTATATTATATATAATATATAATATATGATTTTATACATATATATACAATATACATATATATATATATATATTATATGTATATTATATATGTATATGTATACATATATATCATATAGATATATATATACATATATATATCATTATATATTGGGTGATATATATGTATATGTATATATAATATATTATATATATTTATATTTATATATATATATATATAATATATACTGGGTGTGTAAATAGCTTAATAAGGAGCCATTAAGGGAAAAATTAAGTCCTGATAAGGTGTTTAGGGTGTGCCAGCCTTAAGGTTGCATCAATTTCTCATCAAATCTAAAGCGCGACTCCAGTCCTCAGCAGTAGTTTTTCGAGCCAATGTTGTAGCAACCATATTTATGGCCAGTGGCAAACCTTTACACTCTGGGGCAAATTCTCTAGAAATAGTCTCTAGATTCTTGTCTGGAATAGCCACATTTGTAAAAGCTCTTCTCCTGAACAGATCCCATCCTTCCTCTATGGACAGGGGTAGCAACATCATGCAGTACTCACTTGACGCCATTATTTCAACCACATCTCTTACTGCTAGAGATTAAGCCTTTGCTCCAATTATGGTGGCCAAAATGGACCCCGACTTGATCCAGATTAATTTTACTGCACAAGTTGTCCAATATAAGAACAAACTTCTTCTCTTCAAGGTGTGCATACAATTTCATCTTGCGCATTTCAATGCTTGAATTTTGCTCAAACTTTAAATTCAGTGACTCAGCGAGGGAATACTGGAAACTTTCAATGTTATAATTATGAGTGACTGCAAACCAAATCACTAGATCGAAGTCACTACTCACCTTCTGCTTGCACTAGTTGTAGATGAGTTGGAACAGCGGCATGTTGCCAATGTTGCCCATCCCGTAGACTCCAATCACCAGAACACGGGGATGTTTGTTTACCCATGTGAGCAATTGAATCCAAGAAGCTTCAATGCCAGACGCCACCAAGTCTGGTAGAGGATGAAGAAGTACCTCCGCTTGAGGTTGTGCGAAGTCCAAAATCTATTCAGTGTGGGCAACTCTTGAAAGAGCAGAACCAAGATGTTGGAAGAGCTAATTAAATATATTTGTCTTCCATTATTTTATCTATGTGGGGAGCTTTGGGTTGCAGGGGAGGCAGCAACCCATACACAGTTGTTGTTGTCGTTTGGAGTAATAAATGAGGTCTTTGACCTCTTCAAGGCCATTTTTTCACACTTTCCAAACTATGTCTGAGGAGCAGTGGGAGAGCCTTTTGCTGATCTTCGAATTCATTGCAAATATCACGTAACATTTCCTCCATAGTGGTGAGATCAGCAATCAAAAACTAGAGGTTCTTCTCCGACTCGGTTGTAATCTTCAAGTATTTGACTACTTCAATAATGGCACTGCTTGTGAGATTAGCTGAGATTCCAGCCCCAATTTCCTCGATCATAGCCATGATAACAAAAGGTAAATGAGAATTATGTGATTGTTGTAATTTGATCAAATGACAAGATAAAAAAGTCTATGAGCGGAAGAGAAAGATTGGATTGAACTCTATACACGATAGAAAGTGAGAGAAGTGTTGGGCTTGGGTTTAGCCGCTTCAACAGCATGACATGTTCCAAATGAATAACTTGGTTGTGGGAAAGAAAAACACATTAAGAAGCAAGCATTAGCTATGCTCACTTCAATTTTAAATTTTTTCCCTTTCTTAACCTATTTAGAACATAAAGCTCGGAGGATGTGGTCCAATGGCTTGTGTGGAACTTGAAGCTTTTAAACAAAATGTTACATTAGGTATATCATTTTATTTATATATTTGTAAACATTGATTTATTTATTCTATTTATAAATTTGTAAATATTGATTTATTTTTTATTTTTTATTTTTATTTCCAGAAGAAAAAAACGCTTTCTTTTCATTAGTTAAAATAAAACGAGAGTATATAATTCATGAGATGATCTATTTATTTCCATCAGATCTCATGTCTCTCCTAACTATATGTCTGAGTTGTCCCTATATTCATATTTGTCCATATCCTTACAAAAAGAAAAATCTACCATAAGTGTCTTATAACAAAAACATTGACTAGTAGCAAAAATATACTAAGACAAAGTTTGCCCAAAATATCAAGAAGTCCCTTTCTTTCAATTGATCCTATGAGTGGAAGAAGTATCCACCATCAAACAAAAAACCCTGTTTATAAGCAGCAAATTGGATATTACCGGGATCCTGTGTAATTCCTCCTTTTGAGAGGAGGTCGATGATCTAATTTTGCTCCTGTATATGTGAACAAAAGCAATGTGATGAAAGGAGCTTACCAGTAGTCGAATTCTCCTCATCCAGATAGCTAGGATGGGAGGGTAAAAAAATGTGTAATCCTTTACCCATTCAATGATGCCCTTCACATCCCCATATATCATAATATCCTCAAGTCCCAACCATTTTGCACCTATGACAACTCCCTAGAGGGCAATGATTTCAATACTATTATTCGTCCCTTGTCCCCCCTCCCACTAGAAATGAAAATATTTGTCCAGTTCCAAGATAATGACTTCCCCATAATCACATTTCTTGTTTTGATAAGCCTGATCAAAATACCTCACAGGAAAGACCTGTCCAGTGTCTCAGAGAGTGATATTTTGTATCAATTTCTTTTTTACTGTCATCCCTAATTCCAAGAAGAGGGCCACTAAGTTGATGACAAAATCCCTTAGCATTGCGATTTTATGGTCAAAGATAAGTGCATTCCGACTTCTCCATATGGACCTTGTTAGCCTTAAGGTGCAGTGCGGCTATTTTGACGGAAATATCCTCTCTAAGTCTTCAAAATCTCTTAAAAATCATGCCAAGGATCAAGATCGTCACATAAGGGGAACCTTCAAAACAGGTGGAAAAATACTATCGGGAGGAAAAATACCCAAGAAAATGGTGGAAACAGGCTTATCAGTGGTCAAAGGAATGATGCACAGGAGTCGTTGGATTTGGCCGATCAACGGTCCAGATTCGATCAGCGAATCGCAATCGGCAATGGCAAAGAGCATTATCAGCATAGACCACAAGTAATACGCAACAGCGATCAGCAGGGTCAATGATGACCGTTGATCAACCACACAGATCTACGACCCAGGTTGCATCGCAATATCACGTCGGCACATTATAATGGAGCAGGGCCTTTATACATGCATATGTGCGATGCGACAGCTGGACCCGATAAAAATATAAACGCTATGGCATAGATATATATAATTTAAGATCCGCCAAAGCCATTTTTTCAAGTTTTTTAGTGTTTTTAACGTATTTTAAAATACAAAGGAAACAGGCAGGATTTCAGGTAGGTCTGGGCGGTAAGTGGTTTAGGCCAGACTCCGCCCAATCCCATACAAGGGCTACCATGTGTCTAGGCGGAGGAGAGAGAAAACCACCCTCATCGGGTGGTTAACTCCCTTATGAAAGAGTCGCCCGAAATTGATCTCAACCGTTGGATCAAGACCTCTCAAATCAACGATGGGGATGAAACAGTGACTCACAAGCAGACCTGATGGGAGAATAGACTGTGTTTAAGGACTTTTGAAGTTTGAAATGAACACATTTTGGTGGATTTTTTCAGTTTTGCAGCATTTCTCTATCTAAAATAGAAACGATCATTTTTGGACATTCCAAAGGATTTGAAGCACTAGCGGCTCATTCCATTACAGAATAGGTGGCATTCATCCCTGAGGGCGTCAACAATGATTGTTAAATGCTTCAGAAGGAAGAAGAAGGGATTCGGTATGGAGACAACGGTCGGTGGATAGAGGCCGTGAAAGGAAAAAGCCCCAGTACGATGCCGTCAAACCAACAGAAGTGATCATGGAGCATCACTGGCACGAGTGAGCTCCCTGACAGTGCAGCAAAATTACCAGAATGTATTAGTCCGTTGTTAGAAAAAAGAATCTTCCGAGCTCATGCGTGCCTAGTCATGCAATCAAGTCATTAAAGACAGAGGGGATAGATTAAGACCTCTAGAGCCTCAAAAGGCTTGAGAGCATTGTAAAAGGCCTATAAAAGGCTGAAAGTTAGAAAGAACGAAGGTTCAACTTTTGGAGAATATGAAGACTCTACTCCTCTAGCTTCTCATCTTCATTCCAGCAATATAAGCTTCTTTTGATTTTACATGCTCAATTCCTATTTTCTCTTTGGTTCTATGCTTACACTTGAATAGGTTATTCATGATTTCTGCTATGTCTAATGCCAGTTAACTGTCATCTTATCTCTACATTGATAAATTAGATTTGCAAGCTTCATTTACTTCATGTAGCTAGCCATTCATATGTGTTTATGTATGCATCTGCTGGTACATTTAGTATTCTCCATCTTTCCATTGAATCTATAATCTATTGAGCATTAGTGGTCTAAAGCCTTGTATTGTTGAGGGTGTTCATGCATGCCTTGAGTGAGAATAGAGCTAAAATGGTTATCTGGCTTGATCCAAACCATCATCCATTCCAATAGTATTGAGAACAATATTGAAGATTATATGTTACCAGGCATCTCTGAGCTACAACCTAGGAAAGCTTCCTGGAGTGATAACATAATTGGCGTCGTTTCTGGGGAGAGGAAACTGAAGCTCAGCTTCCCTAGGAGATGACACAGATCCAGCTTTGATGATAGACAAATTCTGGGCACTTTTTTAGTTGTAATCATCTATCTGGTGACTCTACTAGGGACGAACCTCTTGGCGGCTCCATTCCATAAGTTCTGGCTCAGTTTGTGAGGCATACACGAAGAAATTCTCAGAAGCCAGGAGCTGACCCAGTATCTGACCCTGAAAAATTCATCAAAGAAAGAAAGGCGTTGCAGAAAGGAGCATCAGGTTCAGGTAGTTCTAAACAAAATTCTATATCTCTTCATGAAAATCCTGTTTTCGAACGAATACATGTTGAGAGTATAGCATCTAATACTAGCAATGAAGAAAAAATCACAGAGATTCATAAAGCTCCTTATTCTTTAGGATCTTATTTTTTTGTATGCCTAAAGGGAGCCTCTGCCCCTATCCATCATACTCCTTTGGTCATATCAGTCACTCCTCAGCCCTCTATCATTCACACTTCCAGTACTCTTATAGCCACCACAGTTATGGCAGGTCCACAAGCGCCTACCAAAATGGAAAGGATCATAGCTGCTAGGGATGGGCCTCTAGTATTGCCCACTCCTTTGAATGCCATGTCTACTGGAGAATATCAAAAGTATAGGCCTAAGTTCAGTGGGACTGAAGGTGTTACATCTGAGGAACATCTTGAATCATTTTATAGCTATGCTGATAACCTGGACATTAGTGAAGATGATGTATGGATGAGAGTCTTTGTCCAAAGTCTAGATGGAGAGGCTAGAAAATGGTTCAGAGAACTGACCCCGAGGTCTATAGCAGATATTGAGGCTTTAGATGTGCATTCCTAAAGCATTGGGGGGATATGTTGAAAAGTGTGCAACAATAAATGCTAAATTTAGAAATTGTTAAAAATAGAACTGCTAAAAATAACACTTCTAAAAATAATAGTTTGGCTAGTGAGCATTTTGGCCACCTTGGGTGAGAGGTGGAACTACTAAAAATAGCATTTCATGGTCCCTTCCTATTTTTAGCAGTCCCTGGTCTAACTATAGGAAGTAAAATCGAATTTGGTCTTACCAACAGTTTGATTATTAATTAATTAATTCTCCATGAGTTAATTAGTTATGGAAAATTAAACTTGAAGTCTTTGTGAGAACATGCAATTAGTTGTCCCACTGATTGAGGAATTTATCCTTGGTTTTCTCCACTGATTGAGGAATCAAGTATGAGTTCTATAATGGGAGGATCAGTTGACTTAGTTTAACTTAGTCAAGTCTAGTTAGATTAATTTAACAAGTTGTTAAATTACTGAGATATAATTTGTTGATGATTGCATGCATGTGACAACTATTATTTTCAGATAACTGAGTATTCTCTCATGAATAACTGATGCATGGCAGTTCAGACAAAGACCCAGTTGAGATCAGATGGAGGGACAGAGTAGTGTTAGTTGCTAGGATATTTCTAGCAAGTATTCCTTGCATGCAGGAGGAACTAGAGTCCTCAAGTATTGCGTAGTTGGACCTGAGGTTGACAGTAGGTATGATTGGGACCAATTCTCACATGTTATGTAATTGGACCCCAACCAAAATTGTGCAAGGCAATAGGGGATTGGAGGACTTGTGGCCTATATATTGAGGCCTACGTAGTCTATGATCTTCATCTTTTGATTGTAGAGAGTACATGATAGCTCTTGAGCTGATTCTTTCTGTAAACTGAAGAGGATTTCCACTGGATTTATAATACAATGTTGGGGTTTTATGTTGGTGCTTTTCCCAGTGATATATCTTGTGTTATGGTTGATTATTTCTCTTACTCAGTTATATATGTTTATGCTTGGTGTTGCTCATGAAATTGATTATGCTTCCGCTTAATGTTTTGTAGAACTAGATCAAGTATTATGCTTTAGTACATTGCATATATCAGGTTGATCTACAGCTGAAATTTCTACGGGATAAGAAAGATCTACTCTACTACCACACCGAGTTTGGGAACTTAAAGATAGAAAATGGTGAGTTGTTGTCTGATTTTAATAAGAGATTTAACCGCATGTATAGCAAGATACTAGCTGAAGTAAAACCCACTACTACCTCTGCTAAACTCACCTATGCCAGTGCCTTTGATTCTAACTTCTGTCTATTGTTGAGGGAGAGACGATGTGCTACCTTGGCTGATATGCAAGATGAAGCCTTGGAAGTAGAATCAAACATCATGGCTGTAGAAAAGCTCAAGGGGAATGTCGATAGAAGGAGAAAGAGGGGTGAATCTTCATCATCTTCAAATCCCAAGATAGATAAAATGACCAAGATGATAGAGTCATTAGCCTTTGAAATCTCCAAATTAAAGGTTGAGCAGCATCCTGGGAAAGGAAGAGTTCCAAACACCTTTACTCCTAGGAAGATGTCAATGAAGACCAAAGGGTGAAGACCCCTTTCCAGAATGTAGTCATGGAAGAAGAACAGTTTGAAGAAGATGATGAGATCCATTGTCAAGAAGACAAAGGCAGTGCCTCCTTTTTGACCTCAGCTGCCTATGAAAAGTCATTATTCCATGACCAGATCAACCAAGAACGGCATGGTGAAGTTGTTTTGCAATTGAAGATCAGCACAAATATAATCTAAGGTCGAAGATGAATAATTCCATGGAAATTCCTATTCAAAGAGTTGTTGTCCCTGTAGTACAACAAGCTAATAAGCAGAAGTGAATGGTAGTTGATCCCATCATCCTCAAAGCTTCAGCTCACGAGGTAAGGGGCCTTGACAAGTCTCCTTCTCCTTTCAGTTTTCAATCAAAAATTCAGAAGCTAAGAATACCTATACCTCTGATCGAACTAGTGCAGAATGAGTCCTTCAAAATATCCATCCTCGAGGCACTTGAGCCTAAAGAGATCAAAGCCTCCACTGACTATGCAAATCTACAAGATGACAAACCAGTTGTTATTCTCAGCCCAATAATTGAAAATTGTGAAGACAACTCCCCATCATTCTATGTCTCCTTGACTATTCATGACAAAATCCTCCACAACTGCCTTCTGGACATAGGAGCCAGCCATAATCTAATGCCCAAGGCTGTCCTGGATGAGTTGGGTCTTGACATTACCAGGCCTTATCATGACCTATTTTCTTTTTATTCTAGAAAAGTGAAGTGTTTGGGGTTAACTAAAGACCTAGCCATTACCTTGTCTTAGTTGCCCATGAAGAGCATGATGATGGATATTGTGGTAGCAGATGTACCCCCTAAGTTTTGCATGTTGCTTTCCAGAGGTTGGATCAAGAGATTAGGTGGAACATTGCAACATGATCTGTCCTATGCTATTGTCCTAGTTTTTGGAGGTGAGAGTAGGAGATTATACAGAGAAGCTCAGTTGGTTTATATCATCAATGATGAAAGAAATCCCACTAATCATCCTGTCTACGCTGTCGACGCTGATTTTGGATCCGGTATTCTTCATATTGAAGAATCCCAGTTGGCCTCCATGCAGCTTAAGAAGTCGGTTTTCCAAATCACAAAAGAAGAAGGTCCACTAATTTGGGACATGTTCATTGATGGAGCTTGCTCTAAGGAAGTTGCAGAGGCAGGTGTAGTCCTTGTGTCCCCCACACAAGAATGTAACCAGTTCAAGCTAAAGGACGAGATTGGTCAGGATAGCATTGTTCAACTGCCCAGTAACCATATACCCAAAGGATTTGGTGTCCCTAGAGAAGTTGTTTGATCATAATGATGTACCTTATAAGCCTGCCAAAAAAGAAAATGAGTTTGAATTTCATAGACATAATGTAGGGAGTCCAGACCATCCAAAGTACATAAATCTGTCCACTCACTTGTCTTCTACCCAAAGTTCCAAGCATTGCACCCTGATGAAACAATTTGCTGATACCTTTGCTTGGGAATACAGTGATCTTAGGACCTATGACACCAACACTATTCCGCATAAGATGCCACTGGAGAAGAACACCATTCCTTGGAAGAAGAAATCAAGACCTATTAGCCCTCTCTTATTGCCTTTGATTGTAAGGATAATCAAAAGGAGCTCAGATTCCAAGTTGAAGTTTGCATTGTGGGCTGACAGAGTTACCATCAAGAAGTCCATAAGAAGTTCTCCATTTAAGTTGGTTTATGGCATTGATGTTGTTTTTCCTATCTAGTTGATTCTCCCTATGGCCAAATTCTTTCAAGAAGAACAAGATGAAACGAATGACATGGTAAGGAGAATGAATAACCTGGTCAAATTACAGCAGATCAGAGAGTAGCTGGGTGAGAAATAAAAAGTTCAAGAGAATAAAATCGAAGAAACCTTTGACAGGAAGGCGAAAGTGGACAATTTCCAAGTCGATTCCTGAATTCTCAAATGGGATGCATTGAAGGAAAATAAAGGTAATCATGGCAAGTTTGACTCCCTATGGACAGGTCTTTTTGTCATTACTCAAGTTCAGATGAACAATACTTTCATTTTGCAAAATTTGGAGGGGGAAGGTGTTTTTGCTGGCCCAGTCAATGGGCGGTTTTTGAAACTCTACTTCACATGAGGCTTTAAGGCCTTAATATTGTAATATGTTTATTTTCAGTTTTTGTTCTATGCAAAGAAACTCCATTCCCAATGGAACACCAAGAGATATATTTGATTTTTGGTTTTACTGGAAAGGCAGTGGTCTACAGTTCTTGAAACCTCGCAGGGAGGCTTTCATCCCCAGAAGGAGCCAGTGTTAACCCTAAGGTGCAGTGAGGCTATTTTAACGGAAATATCCTCTCTAAGTCTTCAAAATCTCTTAAAAATCATGCCAAGGATCAATACCGTCGCATAAGGGGAACCTTCAAAATAGGCAGAAAATACTATCGGTAGGAAAAAAACCCAAGAAAACGATGGAAAACAGGCTTATCGGCGGTAAAAGGAATGATGCACAGGAGTCATCGGATCTGGCTGATCAACGGTCCAGATCTGATTGGCGAATTGCAATCGGCAGCGGCAAAGGGTGCTATCGGTGGAGACCACAAGCAATACGTGATAGCGATCAACAGGGTCAAAGAGGACCGTTGATCAAGCGTACAAATCTATGGCCCAGGTTGCATCTCAATATCACATCGGCACGTTACGATGGAGATGGGCATTTATACTAGATATGTGCGATGCGACAACCAGACCTGATAAAAATATAAACACTATGGCATAGATATACATAATTTTAGATCCGCTAAAGCCATTTTTTCAAGTTTTTAAGTGTTTTTAACGTATTTTAAAAATACAAAGGAAACAGGCAGGATTTCAGGTAGGTCATGGGCAGTAAGTGGTTTGGGCTAGACTTTTCCCGATCCCATACAATGGCTACCACGTGTCCAGGAGGAGGAGAGGGAAAACCACCCTCATCGGGCAATTAACTCCTGTACGAAAGAGCTGCCCGAAATGGATCTCAACTGTTAGATCAAGACCTCTCAAATCAACAATGGGGATGCGATAGTGACTCACAGGCGAACCCAATGGGAGAATAGACCATGTTTAAGGACTTTTGCAATCCGAAATGAACATTTTTTTGTGGATTTTCTCATTTTTGGAGCATTTCTCTGTGTAAAACAGAAACGATCATTTTTGGGCATTCCAAAGGATTTCAAGCTCCGATGGCTCATTCCGTTACAGAATAGGTGGCATTCATCCCTGAGGGCATCAGCAATGATTATTAAACGCTCTAGAAGGAAGAGGAAGGGATTTGGTCGGGAGACAGTGGCCGGTGGACAGAGGTCGTGAAAAAGTAAAAAGCCCAATCACGATGCTGCGAAACCAACAAAAGTGATCATGGAGCATCAATAGCACGAGTGAGCTCCCTGACAATGCAACAAGATTATCAGAATGCATTACTCTGTTGTTAGAAAAAAGAATCCTCTGAGCTCATGCATGCCTAGTCATGGCATCAAGTCATTAAAGACAGAGGGGATAGATCAAGACCTCTGGAGCCTCAGAAGGCTCGAGAGCATTGTAAAAGGCCTATAAAAGGCTAAAAGTTAGAGAGAACAAAGGTTCAACTTTTGGAGACTATGGAGACTCTACTCCTCTAGCTTCTCATCTTCATTCCAGCAATATAAGCTTCTTTTGTTGTTACATGCTCAATTCCTATTTTCTTTTCTGTTCTATGCTTGCACTTGAATAGGTTATTCATGTTTTTTGTTGTGTCTAATGCCAGATAACTGTCATCTTATCTCTACATTGATAAATTAGATTTGCAAGCTTCATTTACTTCCTGTAGCTAGCCATCCATATGTGTTTATGTATGCAACTTTTGGTACAGTCAGTATTCTCCATCTATCCATTGAATCTATGATCTATTGAGAATTAGTGGTCTAAAGCCTTGTATTGTTGAGGGTGTTCATACATGCCTTGAGTGAGAATAGAGCTGAAATGGTTATCTGACTTGATCCAAACCATCATCCATTCCAATAGTTCCGAGAACAATATTGAAGATTATATGTTACCATGCATCTCCGATCTACAGCCTAGGAGAGCTTCCTAGAGTGATAACATAATTGAGGAGTAGAGTCTCCGCAGTCCCCAAAATTTGAACCTTCATTCCAACAATATAAGCTTCTTTTGTTGTTACATGTTCAATTCCTATTTTCTCTTATGTTCTATGCTTGCACATGAATAGGTTATTCATGTTTTCTAGTTGTGTCTAATGCCAGATAACTGTCATCTTATCTCTGCATTGATAGATTAGATTTGCAAGCTTCATTTACTTCATGTGGCTAACCATTCATATGTGTTTATGTATGAATCTGCTGGTATGGTCAGTATTCCCCATCTATCCATTGAATCTATAAACTATTGAGTATTAGTGGTCTAAAGCCTGTATTGCTGAGGGTGTCCATGAATGTCTTGAGTGAGAATAGAGCTGAAATGGTTATCTGGCTTGATCCAAACCATCATCCATTCCAATAGTTCCGAGAACAATATTGAAGATTATATGTTACGAGGCATCTCCGAGCTACAACCTACGAGAGCTTCCTGGAGTGATATCAAACCTAATGATGAATAAGGGTACGGAGCAATGTTGAGCCTGTGGGTTGATCTAGAAATATAGGTAAGATTTGAGCGGGTGAGGAGTTGAAAAATGTGCAATGCCAATTTCATCCATAACACCATCCCAGACCGTCGCTACAAATGAACAATTAAGAAGCAGGTGATCCACATCTTCCTCGCCCTGTTTGCATAACAAGAAAATACCAAGACCAATAAATCCCCTTTTGAGAAGGTTATTCAAAGTAAGGATGTCATCATGGATCGCCAGCTAGCTAAAGAAAATAAGTTTATGAGGAATACTCCATGCCCAAGTTTCTTAAAACTACAAACAGTAATCAAAATCCTTCCCGATCCATGGAATTGTGTGATAAATCTCATTTACAATTGGTTGCCCCTTCTTTTATTTCACAGCCCAAATCAAATATGTTTGTATAATAATTGAGATAGATGCCCGAAGCACATAATTGGGTAGTATAATTGTCTTATTCAATGGCCAAAACCCCCGGTAAACCAATCTCATCGACCTTCTTCCAAGTATATCCTAATTGTAGTATTTGATGATTCTGATGAATCTATTGTAAATAGAAGATGCTAGAATCATGAAGAGTAGTGATCAGAGGGGCTGAAAGAGTGTGATTCCCTTCGAAGCCCGAGAGTGCATCCAACCCAATATTAATGGTGGAGCCATTCCTAACTTCCCATCTCAAAAAGATCAGCAACCATTGTAGGTTATTCTGCATACTTCTCCATATGGATGATGTGGAAGTGCTAGTCCTTGCTCCACCTCTGCGCCATAAGTTAAAATGTTGACCAAGCATATATTTCTTCCCGATGATGTCTAACCAGATGCCTTCATTAGTCATAGCCCTCCAACTATTTTTAATGATCAATGCGAGATTGAAATTCTGAGTGTCAAGGATTCCCCATCCACCATCCTTAATTGGCCTAGTGATAGCATTCCAACATACAAGGTGGATTTTATCCTCTTTTAGGATTCAAAACCACATGAACCTAACCATAATTGACTCAATCTTGTGAATGACTGCCATAGATAATTGGAAAAGATGCATCCAATATACAACAAGGTTTCGAAACACATATTTAATCGGGGTAAGTCGTCCTCCCATCGATAGCCATCGATGCTTCCACCTGCATAATCTTTTTTCAAAATCGACGATAAGCCAATCTTAATCATGTACATGATATTTGTTAGGTTTATATAAAATCCATGATATACAAAAGCAAGTATAAGGGGATAGGAAACAATGTCGAAGAGGTTGTGAATCTCCTTGATAATAGTCTCGTCACACTCTCTATGAATAAGGCAAGATTTGGAATTATTCATGACAAGTCTTGAGGTTGCACTAAAGGTGCTCATAAGATAGTGAATGTGGGACCATTCATCAAGTGTGGCTACTCCCTCGAATAAGAGATCATCTACAAACATCAAATGAGCGATTGGTCTGTGGGTGGAAATGTCGATGCCCATAATACATCTCTTGTCCTGAGCACCCTCCATCATATGACTCAAACAATCCATGACAAGGAGGAAAAGACATGAGGACAAAGCACAACCCTGACGTAACCCTCTAGAGGGCCGAAAGAACCAAGATGGTAAGCCATTGATGACTACCACAAACTTTGCAGTGTTGATGCAATCCATAATCCATCAAGTGCTTTGTGAGCTAAGACCAATTTTGAATAGCACCAGCCTTAAGAAATGCAAGTCCAAACTATCAAAGGCATTGTGTAGATCTACTTTTAACAAAATGGCCTTCAATTTTTGGGTCTTAGTCAAATGAACGAACTCCTAGGTGATGTTGATGGCATATTGTATATGTCAACCCTTGAAAAAACCAAACTATTTAGGAGAAATATATTGTATAGGAACTCATTAATCCTGCTAGCAATGAGTTTGGAGATCACCTTGTAGACTGGATTACACAATGAGATAGGGAAAAATTTAACAAAATATTGTGGATGCAATTTATTCGAAATGAGGGCAATGAACATAGCATTGAAGGCCCCTGGGATGAATCCAAGATTACTTGACTCCTTAACAACCACCAATAGATCCAACGACATTAGATCATAAAAGTGAATGAAAATCTCCACCCCCCATCAATCAGGCCCCAAACTCTTATCTTTAGGACATCCCTTCAAAACCTCCCAAAGTTCCTCCTTTGTTACTAGACGACCCACAATATCATTATCCTCCCTCGATTACATATTTGGTAAATGTTCCAAGCATTGTAGCTATGCAGAAAAATCCATGTTACATTCCTTGAATGTGTTGCTGAAGTGCTTGACCGTTGCCCATTCCAAATCTGATTGACACTCAAGAAATTGACCATCACAATCCCATATGTTGCGAAAGGCATTGGATTACTTCCCAATGTTTGCATGAAGGTGAAAAAAATTAGTGTTCCTGACACCAAGGGACACCCACGTGGCCCGACTTTTTAATGGTGACCTTTTGTAACAAGAGGATAACCCTATTTTTCTCCTCCATAGCCAAAATAGACTTTTTGTACCACTCTGAAAAGAACAGGGGGTCAATGGGATCATTATATAATCTAAGGTTGTCCTCAATGTCTAATAGGTCACATATCTCTGATTGCTTATGATCTCTAGCCTAACGACTAACCGCCTTTTTCAGAGTTTTAATCTTATCGTGAATTTAATTCATACTACCTGATGTGGGAGATGCCGGTTGACAAGACCAAACCTGATGGACCAGATCCCTAAAATCCTTCAACCGAAGCCAGTGTGAGTTGAATTTGAACTAATAATGTCTCCTTTTACCCAAGGGTTCCCAAGACAGAAGAATCATCAGGTGATCAGAAATGTAAGAGGGAATAATTAATTATTTTATTCCCTCCACTTCATTTTATAGAGACTGGATAATGATAAATTTGTCAAGTTGCTTCGAGATACCATTGGGGCCAGTCTGACCATTCCACCAAGTAAGAGACAAAAGGGTTAGGGGCGACACCATAGATAGTGGAAGAAACCATCATATCCCTGAAATATTGTGCCATATTGTTTGGTCGAGACTTGCCACCCCAAATCTTTGCAAGCCCCAAAGTGAAATTGAGGTCCTTGACAATGATAAGGCATTGTAAACCCAAAATATCAGAGGTCGAAACATGGTCCCAATAGGTTTTTATGTTAGATTAAGGCACATAAGTATTCAAAATGTAGATTCTACGAGAGGATCTAGACTGGTGTCAAGACAATAGGATCCATGCACATGACTGATATGCCTTCAATGAGAAATGTCGAGGGTTCCAAACAAAACACAGGCCCCTAGAGAGACCCAATGTGTTGGTGACACACACAAGCCAATAAGGATAAAGAGAGATTAGGATCTCCCAGGTCTTATCCCGAGATATCATGGTCTCTTTGATCAAGATAAGAGAGGGATTATGATCACGATAAAACAGATTCCATATGGGCATCCGCTCTAAGGGCCCATGTAAAATCACCACCGAGTGATGCTACATGATTGAGAGGTAGATAAGTTACATCTCGATCAATAGCCACAGGTCCCCTATCCCAAGAGAATCTAACACACCCGACAAATTACATACAATCTTTTTTTTGAATTTAGGAGCCATTTTTTTCCTATGTGTTACATTCTTGTGCCGAGAGGAAGAGTTGGGATCAACCGGGCTCCAAACCTATGATTTCATGATCGTAGGGGGAAACATCTGACTATAAGGGAAGAGATTAAGTGCCTCAGTATCCCTATCTGGGGATAAATTCAAGTCGTTCTCCCCTGCCTCTGCGGTCAACTTGGGGGGGCGAGAGATAGAGGCAATTTTAGAGGGAGGCACACCTAAATGTTGCAAAGGGAAGAAGCATGAAGTGCCCTTGGATTCCTCCATCCTTAAGGGAAGAGTTGAATTACAGGTGCCCAGGGTAGTAGGCAGAGCACCCAATATTGAAGGGGGAGAATGGTGAATATCAGAGGGAGACACAGATAAAAAACCCTCAGACGATACATTAAAATTATCAGTCGAAACATTATTAATTTCGAGAATATTTGAGAGAGGAATACCTGGAACCTCATCAGGTGGATGCAGGGATTGTTGAGCATAATGTAGAAGAGACCGAGGACCATGAGACCCCATACAGAGTGAACCCTTCTCAACCATGAATTTCGAGGAGCAATTTTCCAATAGGTGACTAGTTTGGTGACAATGGAGGAAACCAAATGGCACCCCCCAATAGTCGATGCAGATCTTAATTGAGTAGCTTTGCCAATGTATTTTCATCTCCTCTAGAATGTCGCCCCCCAAATCCACCTCAACAAGAACCCACGCCATCCACTTATTCAACTATCTAAAGCTGCCTTTATCCCAGAAGTAGAAACTCCCAATCATGTTAGAAATTTCTGACATTGTTGACTCGTTCCACAATTTGAGTGGAAGACCAGGCAGTTTGTCCCACACAAAATGACGTTGAGGGTATTTGATGAAGAGATAAAGGCCCGCCTTCCACCTTTGGAGAATTAGGAATCCCTGCCCTTTAACACATGGCAAAGGAAATGGAAACATACCCACCCTTTAAACAACAAACTAATTTTTGGTCGGTACTTGACAAGCGGGAACCAACACAATTTGACTCATTTCTTGAGCTAATCTCCAGACATTTGCATATGATTCCAACGACCCACCAGGGCCCTCTGGTGTAGACATGCAACACTCTCCCAAAAAGAGTCAGTCCCAGAACCAGTGGATGCGTACCCCGAAAGGATTTGAGGGGCTTCTGTGTTTTCTTGGTTCCAATGAGACTGAAAGGGACAATGGATGATAAAACAGAGGTGAGCGGCACCATATCAGGGACACAATTGAATGGAACACCCTCAGAAGATGTAAATTCTAGGTTTGTAGTGAATATTGAAGTTGAGAGGCCGAGATAGTGTGAAAGGGCACCTCGTTCCGCCTGTATGGTAATATCTATCAAGGTTTCTGGCAAGAGTAAGAACATGTCATGCATGTTGGATAGGTGTCGGGAAGAGAGGGTCGAACGTTGAGATTGAGGAGAGGACTCGCGCCTGTCAATACCACCAATCTGACACTGAAGTACCAAATGTAGAGCGAGAGATCCCGAGGGAAAAGAAATATGAGAGGAAGAGTCATAGGGCCACAAATGAGTCACCACATGAGAGGTTTGTCAATGTACAAGAGGTGATATTCCACCTAGCATTGCCTCTCTCAATAACCAAAGGGAACGTCCTTTACAAAGAAGTAAATGTCATCAGTTATCGATGTGTCCCACCTATAGATTTTGCCCTACCCAAGGACGAAATGATATAGTTATGCAGGACCACATATACTGCATCAACCACCAATCCCCACTGACCACAACCATGATGGACCAACAAAAGAATTCAAATCTAGAGATGGTCTAACGACACAGAAAAATTGAATCGAGGAAGGAAGAATGCAAATCCAGAAGCCCACCAAAGCCGAAAAGTTCAAAGCCAACCAAAACTATGATTTGAAATGTCTAATCCCATATTAGCTAGAGTGTTGTAATATGAAAATAATTCTATATCCATAATGAATCATAATTCTTATATGAGTTCTCATACATATATGTCAACATGAGTGGAAAGGAATCCATGCTAAAAGTGTCTCCTTCAATCTATAACTGCACAGTCCTGAAGAAATATTAGTGTGTTGTATCAAGGTCAGCGAGATCATGAATTGTCCTATGTTATCTTGTGCTCATCTCCCTCTAGTTGAATGTTCATTTCCAAACCTTAGTTAGTTTGCATCCTTATGCACCTACATAATCAAACCGAGGAGAGAAATATAGTCATATTCATGTCTGAGGACAAGAATCGTTTATTGGGTATCTTTCACTCCACTCCACACCAGGAGATTGTCCAACCTCCCTACCCTTTGAATGAGGTTGATGAGATGTTTGATAAACATGTAACGTTAGTACACACTCCTAAGGGAAGGAAGATTTTTCGTAGAAAACCCCAACCTTAGTTCAATTTATTTTTATTGTGACAGTATTTGTCTCTTCTCGCCATGTGTGTTGCCGTCCTCCCATCGCATAATGGGAGATCTATGTATTTAGTAGAATGTGGGAATCTTCTTCGACTTCTAATATTCTCGGAGGTCCATCCCCCTCAAAGTGAAGAGATCCTCTCATCAAACCTGACTCTCGATGTGCCACATCCAGGTTCAGGAAGCCACCTCCATCATATCTGCCCTCGAGTCTGCCATAGAAACAAGTATACACCTGCCTCATCTCCCATGTATCAAAAGTGGTCAAGTCTAGGCTAAACCCATGCCCGAGTGTTGCCACCAAGGCATCATCACCGTTTCAACTCCATCACTCCAAAGTGTCTCATAATGATCCTCCACATCAAGTCACTCTTTCAAGCGCGCCCATACATGTACTCAAAAGTATGCACCCCATCCTGCATCAAAGTCTTTGACCTCAGCTCCTCAATGCATCAGATCCTCCAAGTCCACCATAATATGAAGTCCCTAAAAGTCACAACCTCATGTCATCATGAGTTCCACGAGTCATCTCCAACCATCATCCCAGCAAGCATACATGTCTCGGCCCAAAGGTCTTTGCAAGATGCCTCGGCTCTTCGTGTAGTAGGAATGTTGCATAGTCTGCTCACAAGTCCAACCCAGTCCATGGCCTTATTGTACAAGAGTGCACAACATCCCCATCGGCTCATAAGTAAAGCATCTCCATGTCACATCAGCAAATCCACCTGCACAACATCCCTGCCTTGGCACTCCTCATTGAATTCCCATAAGTGACACCTCTACAACTACTCCTGCATAATGTCCTTGGATAAGACTACCATGCTCCATGTCTCCAAGTTGATGTCCATGACTCAAGTTGCCCATGTTGTCCAGCTAAGTAGACCCATCACAACAATTGGTCATCCTCACCCAAGCCCTGCAAAATCTGGTCTAATGAACTCGGTCACCCAACCATATCACCAACACACGAGTCTCTTCCACCATGGCTCCCCCATTGAAGTTTCCACCAAGACTTTCTCTTGATCACGGCCATGAGAAGTCCACCCAAGTATCACCATACTCAGTTGTGTGCCCTTATCCAATTTGCACATGAGTCATGGCGGGAACTTAGCCAATTTCTCCATATGGCTGAAGCATGTCCCATTCTTTCGTAATGATCATCATGTTCCTCCCTTGTCACGGGCCCTTGTACCTTCTATCATAAGGTCAAAAACAACCCAAACAAGCTCTGTAACAGCCAATGGTCATTGCCTCTCCAAGGTCTCACAGTAGACATCCATGGTAAGATCCTCCCTTGCATCGGCAAATTGCTTTTGCTTTTCCCTGCATATGGTTCATCTTCCAAAAGTCTCACTGAAACACAAGTATCAATACTTACTTCATCATGAGGCTCCTCCATGTGAGTATCATCATCCACCAATGTCTGCAAACTACACGATCTTGGTTCAACCTGAACAATTTCAAGTTCATCCTCCATCATTGTCATGTCTGCAACATCCTCAAACATCACGGCTTCCTCTTCTTCGTCATCACAATCTGCAGCTACATCTTGCTCCATTACCCAACTAAGTTGAAGAAGTTCGTCTTCAACATTCTTTTCCAAGACTTCAAGTTTTTCTCGAATTCGTGGGTTCTCTTCTTTCATTCGCTTCAACCTGTATAAGGTCAGCAAGAGATTTCCTTCACATTCTTCCAAACCTGCCATGTCTTGTCGTTCAGCTTGTCCCAAGCATGATGCTTCGCCCCTGCTAAACCTGTCACGAAGTATTACACTTCTCCTTTGCAAATTTGAATCACCTGTCACGAATGTCAAGTATTCAGCTTCCTGTCGTTCATCAGCTTCAATACCACTTGTCACGTCCCTATACTGGTGGTACTCTTCCAACTGCACTATAAGAGGTGCGGCACCACAGACCCTTTTCTTTTCACTAATACTCAAGGTCATGGACTACGCCTTACTTCTATACTTAGTTTATTTTCTTCTTTTACCAAGTACTTTCATTCATTATAACACAACAATTAAACTTTCATTAACATTAACATAAATGCACAATAGTATAACTTGGAGGGGCAACTCCTTGTAATGAGTATGCCCGTAATAATAATATATATGTAAGTTACAATCCTGAGGAAACCCCATAGTTACACTTAGAATATTTTTTACATTCATCGGCACAACGCATTCAGCCAGCTCGTCGGTACACCCACACGAGCGTTCGAATGACTCTGCCCAACTCCTCGTTTGCCTTCACACGTTCACCTGAACGCGTGTTGTTCAACTCGTCCAACTCGTCCACCAGCGGGTGCTTTCAACCGAACACCCAACTCTCCAAATCTCCATCGGCAAGTCGTTCACCGTGCAACCATTCAAGACTTCACCCAAACCGCCATTCACCAACTCGTGTCGTTTGAGCGGACGCCTTGCCACGCCCTTGAATGACTTCCCGAACAACCATTTGAACGGACGCCCTGTCGCGCCCTCGAACGACCCTGCTTGAATGCCCTTGAAGAATCCTGCACGAACACCCTTGCATGACACCGTCACATGATTTCCTGAACGATGCCCTCACACGATTTCCTAAATGACGTCCTCGCACGATGCCTTCGCAGGATTTCCTGAATGACGCCTTCGCACGATTTCGTGAACGACACCCTCTCACGATGCCTTCGCATGACTTTGTCTCGGCTCGATGCTTCAACCCTGCACTTGTCCGCCTGCACCTTTGCCTGTGTCAATCTTCAAATCCACACACTTAACCTTTCACCTTGACTGTGTGTTTTTTCTTGAACGAATGATTGATGAATTACCTCTCCACACCATCCATATATATTGTTCACCCAACATTGAACCAATGCATCCTCTTGTTGGCCGACCTTCACACTTCATTGTTTTAACTTTCTGAATGGGTCGGCTCTCCCACCAACCAACCCAAGTGTCATGTCTCCACGTTTGGCCTCACCTGCCCATCGGCTCGCCGGGACCGCCCACGGCCTATATACCCAAACAACCACCAACACTTAGTCTTTTTTCTTGCGTGTTTCCTTCCCACCATGCACTACTCCTCAGCTCGTCACCTCCGTGTTTGTTTTTCGAGTTGCCTATGGCTCGTGGGCCTTGCATAAACTCTCTTATGACAAACAGGGAAACGACAAAAAAATACTTTCCAATTTGTAACTGAAAAATACCTGTTTTTCAAGCTGATGGTAAAAAATACTTTCCAAATTGTAACTGAAAAATATATGTCTTTTTCAATCCGGTGGTAATCAATCGACGTCTCACAACAACACAATTGGCATTGGAGAGACTTTTTCTCATAAAAGAACGTAATAAAAACTTGGAGTTTTTGATTGGTTAACGTAAAACATTTTTAGTGTTTAATAAACCCCAAAAAAATAAATATATCACAGAATTTTGGATAATTTATTTTTAAACATCTTTTTATGTTTAAGCCAACTCATATTCCAAAGCATATTGATTACAATACTCTCTATTACATTATGGCAAAGACTAAAAATACAGCATCACGGAATATATAAAATTAACATTGTAATCAAAAAATTGGGATTAACGGGTACAAAAGCAACTTTGACACCACAAAATTTTAATACAAAACAACTTTGACAATAGATAAGATAGATAAGATAATTATATTTATGTCCTACTAATGACCACAAAGTAGGTCAAAGCGACTATTGAGTACACTGATGTACAAAGAGGGAGAACCAAACGGTCTCCTATAAAAGATACAATGCATGAAGTAAATCAAAGTCTGGCCCGAGCGGAGAAGATGAGAAGATCCAGGACCTAATAGGTTTGAGGATCAAACCCATCTCTCCTAACCTCTGAGGCTGAATGAATAACACTGAAGAAACTCAACAATGTTTGTTGGCCCAATGAAGAGCCGATGGCAAGTGCAGACTGTCCACTAAATCGTGTCCTGGGGGGTTCACACGCTACTGAATGCTGGAGGACCTAGTCCGTCTCCCAGGAGCGGATTTGAGACGGAACTGCTGCTGAGATCTCGTGTGGCAGGGTGAGGTCCCACAGATCCTCACTAATCTGGAGTTTGGATACGTACTTGTACCAATCGATCTCTTGGTGCCCCTGTCCGAAGGTAGTACCCTGAAAAATGTCGTGATCCTCTATGTGGGGCCTGGTCTGATGGGAGGCTGAAGAATATGCTCTCATAACCTAAGCGCCTCCTGCATATATAGGGCCAAATATCTCCTATCGGGGTACCTGAAAAAGTCGACGATGGTCTGAGAATCTCTGAACAAGCAATGAAACCTTCCTCTGATCTCGTAGTAGACAGGGCATCTAAGGATGAAGTGCACCTCGGTCTCCACTTCCTATAAATGACATACCCGGCAGAGTCTGTCTAGTCTATCCACCTGGTGGTCTCTCTCTACCCGAAGCCTATGAGAACCTACTCTGAACTGGCCTAGAGGAATGCGAAGAGCATGCGTCTAGTGCTGAAACATATACTGGGGTCAAACAATGAGCCCGTCTCTCAACTCCAAGAGGTAGTTAGCATAGATGGCCATCTTTGGGCGCAACCCTGCTGGATGATTGACCCAAGTGACCTGGACAAACTACCAGTAGATGTCCTCCCTGATGATCTTGTTTAGCTCCTGTCTAGTAGGTAAAAGGTGACTAGGAGCATCTAAGGAATATCGGAAAGGGGGGAGATGATCCAACTAAATTCCCACTGACTCTAAGAGGTTTGAAACTCCTGTAAACCAACATCTGGCTCTGCTTGAGGGAGTAGAATGGGCAATAGTCTCAGAAGAGAAATATTCCAAGTAAGGATAATGGTCCCTACTCTTTATCGAGTCTGCCAAGCCCTGGACATGATGCAACAAATCTGAAGACCATCTCAAGCCGAAGGGGCTAAGCTCCAAACTCTCCAAGGGTTATGTGTCGTGGCACTATTAGTTTGCACCTAATGATGTGATGGAGAAGAAGAATCTGGACTTTCTCAGCTGAAGCCCAATCTGACTCAAGTAAAGACGGTCCCCAAATCTCTTAGCCATATAGAATAGTGGGATGAATCAAGGTGTCCATGAGGCTCATCTTGGACGAGATCTCCTGGAAGTGATGTTGAAAGCGTTGCCTCTCGATAAGGGCTAAGGATCCATATCCTTCCTTTTTTTATCTGAGGCTGAAGCATTGGTCACAAACTGAAGCGGGGACCTGAAAATTGCACCCCCAAGTAAGTATACGTGTTGGTGATCTCAATCTCCTCCCTCTGAATAGAAAGTGAAGGTCTGAGGTTTTCTTCACCCCATTGAAGATCATAACCTTGGTTTTACCCAGGTTGACTGTCAACTGTTGATGGTCATAGAACAAAGCTAAGGCATCCAACTGCCTCTATAATCCTTCTAGGGATGAGGAGAGGAGGACCATGTCGTCAGCAAAGAGTAGAATAGATATCAGAGCCTCGTGAAGAAGGCATCCATCAGTGTCCTGGATATGCTCGTGTAGAAATGCTTCCAACTCATTAATATAGATCCCAAACAGGGTAAGGGACAGTGGACAACCCTGTTTAACCCCAATAGTGCTTCGAATGAAATCAAACATCCCATGGGCTGCATGAATACGACCAATAACACACCCATATAGGCACATAATAGTAGTCAATAGGGTTGCAGAAATGCTAATATCTCTGAGTCTTTGGAGCAAGGCCTCCCTCGGAATAGAGCCAAAAGCTTTCCGAAAACCTACGAAACAACATTATACTTTCGAAGAGTGGTGTCGTGCCTCCTCAATCATGGCGCGAAGGGTGAATATGTGGTCAATGGTCTGATGATCTGGTTGAAAACCTGCCTGTCCCCTAGCTCTGAGTTGTCTCTGCTCAAGGTCACTAGAGAGCTTCCTATGTAGAACAATAGCATACAACTTCGAGAACGTGTGACCCACCATGATCGTTCTATAGTTATTGGGATTTGATCTAGAACCTAATTTATGGATCGGATAGATGATGTCATGTACCCATGTCAGTGGAAAACCTTCATGAACTACATGGTTGAAGAGATCAAACAAGTAGCTAACCAAAGCATGGAAACCTTGCTTAAAGAACTCTGCTTGGTAGCCTTCCTCATCAGTTGCATTGCTGTTGTTCATCACCCAAATGGCCTCTCTAATATCTCTGTCTGAGAATAGATAACAGGAAGAGGGTGGGGAGCTAACATGAATTTGGGCCTGCCCGGGAATATCATAAGGGTTGGAAGTGTGAGAGAACATGGATGTAGGGTTGACGTCAGGTGGAATAGGGGATCATCGCGGAAGGATGGTACACCATAATTGTTTAGGGGAGTGGACAAGGAGAGCATAAAGTTCTTGTCCTCTATGGGAAGCAAAAAGTCATTTCTTATGATGAAGGAGACGACGATAAGAAGCTTTGAGTTCAGAGTAGGAGGGTTGAGAGTGGGTGAAAGCATATCGAAGTTCTCGATGTAGAGTCTTGCATTCATCGTCGTACCATGTAGAAAACTCTTAATAATACAATAGCAACTTTAACGGTAGAAATCCGAATGGAAAATCGTAAATTTTATGACACACCGTGTGTTTTTTTTATATATAAACAAAGGTTGTAAAATCTGTTGAGGTAGTAGATATCCCTAAACTGCCATGTTTATGATCATTTTTTAATCATAATCTTATGAAATACTGATAAACAAAAATCAAAATTAGACTCAAATGTTAAGAGTGTTTTGTTGGTTAATAATGCATGGGTGGTGTTATTCAACCTAAATATAAAATTGTGGAAATTTTTTTTATTATCGAATTTGTAATAAAAAAGTATGGAGTAGTTTTTAAGTGTGTTTTTTTAGAATATATAGTGGGTTTTTAGTGGAAACTAAAGAAAATTTGTGTAGTCAAATCTTGATTTGTATTGTTTTAACTGGTTTTTTGATTGTATATATGGGTTCAACACTCTAAAAAAAAATTTAGAGCACTTTAATTGTTAAGAATTCACCGGTCAAACTTGTGATTTCAATAAATCTCTATAGAATTCTAAACAAATTAAATAAAAAAATAAACCAGAAAACTTTCTAAAAAATATCAATATTATATTAAAAAATCAATTTATTTAATTTTAATATTACCATTTTATTATTAATTTATTTTTTAAAACATTCCTTAAATCAAATAACTTGTCCATTCCCATTGTCAGTGACTTGAACAATGGACAATTCAAGAAAATTTTCCAAATTTGAAGTTTGAACATTATTTCTTTATCCCTTACACTGGTTGGTGTTGCAAAACTCTATAGTTTGTGAAAAAACTCTATGACATTGGAACTTATCAATCTCTAACTTCATCACAAGTGTAGAATAGTTCTTTTTAATTTGGGAATTTTCATTAACAATTTTTCGTACAATTTGTTTTCCACACGACTCGAAGTTTAGGCATTGTTCTTTCCTTTTCATTCCACACATGAGATGATACTATAATACTGCCTAAATTTGCAATACTGCCCAACTTAGGTAGATCGTTGAGTATCAGAGTCTCTAACATTGGAAAACTACCACTTCCAATGTAAAACTTTGTCAACTCATTACAATCTAATATATTTAAATGCCTTAAATTGGGCAATTGCTCCAATTCATTGTCTTCAAACCTGGGCAACGAAATATCTCCAGGCTTTACAGTTTCAACATTGTTTTTTCATTCCACACTATAATTTCTAGGTTGTTCAGATAGGATAGTTCTAATCTTTCCAACATCAGAAAACAACCACTTGTAGCTTCGTGCCCATTCTCCAAAGCAGGGAGCTCCTTTAGTCTGCTGCAACTAAACAAGCATAAGTTTCTCAAATTTTGAAACTGAGAAATACAATTGGGTAGACTTACCCCTACGTAATTATATAAATGAAGAACATGCAACTTCCTCATATTCTGCGTGTTCTGGGGAAGGATCTTTGGTGCTACATCATCTTGATTTTCATCTTCATCTGGGTGCAACCATAATGTTAATTTTCTCATCTTTGACCAGGTACTCATTGAACCCCTTTTTATTTTTGGTTTTACTCTGATATTCAACTCGATCATATTTGAGAGATTTGTGAGCTCCTCCACACTCATTAGAGTTGATGAAAAATGATAGACCAGTTTGTTCAATGCAGTAAGATGAGAGATTTGACATGGAATTACCTTGAAGCTTCCATAACGGTCGCAAATTTTTAGATGCTTTAGGTTCCTAAGTTCTCCTATCCTATCAGGAAAAGAATTTAGCATTTTATAGTCTTCAATATTCAAAAATTGAAGATTTGAAAGATTACATATTCTCTCAGGCAACTCCACCAAACTGTCACACATTTTGAAATTTAGAAACTCAAGTTGTCCAAGCTGCCCCGCTGATCATGGCAATGCTTGTATTTGTGTATTTGATAGATGTAGAACCTTGAAAGACCTGTAGCTTACCAAAAACCTCTCTATAATTTCCTTTAATTACATGTTTTTGGCCAACATTAAACTCGCAAGTGTTGGACACTTCAAATCTATTGGAAAATGACTGATTTCATTGTTAGCAACAGAGATTCTTTGGTCGTCCCTGGTATCTTTTTTAGTTCGGAAATTTTTCAAATGCTGACCTGCTAAAAATAACCACCTCTCCTCTCCCTAGCCTATATAGATTGCCATATCCCTAACCACATCATGAACTTTTATTTCCTCCTTTTCGATATCAACATACTCAATCAAGCACCTGTCTACCAGTGTATCCACATATTGTCGCCCAACATCCATGAAGCAAGTTGTTCCCTTACTAGGCATGTTATCACTCTACGAAACTCTCCTAGGTTGTAGCTCGGAGATGCCTAGTAACATATAATATTCAATATTGTTCTCAGAACTATTAGAATTGATGATGGTTTGGATAAAGTTAGATAACAATTTTCACTCAAGACATGCATGAACACCCTCAACAATACAAGGCTTTAGACCTCTAATACTCAGTAGATTATAGATTCAATGAATGGATGGAGAATCCTGA
>APFE031201167.1:144146-200359 GCA_000404065.3 Pinus taeda | reverse complement strand
ATGAGCTCAGAGGTTTCTTCTTCTAACAGTCAAGTAACTGTATTCTGGTAGTTTGTCACGCTGGTAGGTGGCTCGCTCGTGCCGGCGATGCTCCATGATCTCTTTGTTGGTTTGGCTTTGTTGCATTAGGCGTTTTCCCCTTTCGGCCTATGTCTCATGATCTCTGTCTCCCGGCCTCTGTTCTATGATGGAAGGGGTGCACCGAGCCTTTGAAATCCTTTCAAAAATAGTCGTTCTCTGTTTACATAGAGAACGTTGTAAAACACGGGAAAATCCCCAGATAACACAGTCTTTCGAACTTCAAACATTCATCATTGTGCTTTATAACACTATCGGGTCTGCCTAAAATCGCTTATCATAAGTCACAATGCCTTGTTTCCAAGCTTCCCTTTGTGTTTTTAAATATGTTAAAAAACACTAAAAAACATGAAAAATTGGCTTTAGCGGACTTGAAATATTATATATTTTTATTTCTGAACCCCTTCGGGTCTGGGTTTTATCACATCGGTGCTGCCCCTTTATATTTCATTAAATAACAAAAATACCAAAATACATTGAAAATTGCATTTGGCGGATCTCAAATCTTATGAGGTAACGCCTATATTTCCATCGGGTCCGGATGATCGCATCGCATATATATAACATATGTGGCCCCGCTCCAATGTGTTGTGCCAACGCGATACTGCGATGCGACAAGTCACAATCGCAAATTGCACAAGCTTGAGGCCTTTCCGCATAATAGGGTCTATGCTAGCGCCGATTGTGATCCGCCGATATTGGCGATCATGATATCCCATCGGCTTGGTCCCATCACGTATTATGTCACTGATTGCGATTGCCGATCGGATCTAGACCATTGATCAGCTAGATTCGATGGCTCTTGTTTAACCATTCCTTTGACCGCCGATAAGCCTGTTTTCCACTGTTTCTTCATATTTCTGGGTCCTGACAGTGTTTTTCCGAGTGTTTGAAGGTTCCCCTTATGCAACAATTTTGATCTTTCGAATGATTTTTAAGGAGATTTCAAAGACTTGGAGAGTGTTTTGGATCTATTCCGGCCACATGCCAACAGGGCTAACACTGGCTCCTTTTGGGGATGAAAGCCTGAGTCCCTGTGAGGTTTCAAGAACCACAGACCAATGCCTTTCCTGTAAAACCAAAAATCAAATCTATCTCCTAGTGTTCCATTAGGCATGGAGTTTATTTGCATAAAACAAAAATTGAAAATAAACATATTTCAATATTAAGGCCTTCAACCCTCATATGAAGTAAAGTTTCAAAAACCACCCATTGGTTGGGCCATCAAAAACATCTTCTCCTTCGAGACTCTGCAGGATAAAGGTATTGTTTTACTGAATTTGAGCGATGACAAACAGTCTTTTCCACAAGGAGTAAAACTTACCATGATTACCTTTCTTTTCCTTTAATGCATCCCATTTGAGAACCCAGGCACCAACTTGGAAATTGTCCACTTTCGCCTTCCTGTCAAAGGTTTCTTTGATTTTCTTCTCATGAACTTTTGACTTCTCAACCAGCTGCTCTCTGATCTGCTGTAATTTGACCAGGTTATTCATTCTCTTTAGCATGTCATTCGTTTCATCCTGTTCTTCTTGAGAGAATTTGGCCATACGAAGAATCAGCTAGATAGGAAAAACAACATCAGTGCCATAAACCATCTTAAATGGAGAATTTCCTATGGACCTCTTGTTGGTAACTCTGTCAGCCCACAGTGCAAACTTCAACTTGGAATCCCAGCCCTTTTTATTGTCCTCCAATAGTTTTTTGATTATCCTTACAAGACTCTTGTTAGATGATTTTTCCAGGCCATTTCCTTGAGGATAATATGACGTAGAATGCACTAATTGAATTCCCATGGATTCAATCATGCCCACCGATTCTTTTACCTTGAAAGTTGTTGCATTATCAATGACTAGTTTGGTTGGGCAACCAAATCTAGTTAACTATTCTCATTCAAGAACTTTATGACAACTTAATGATTAGCATTTTTAGTGGGTATAGCCTCAATCCACTTGGTGAAATAATCAGCGGCTACCAAGATCCATTTGTGATGACCGCTGGAATGTGGATTGATCTCACCTATGAAGTCCAAGCCCCACCACTGGAAGGAACCATTGACATGTACTGGCTTCAAGGGCAGAGATTTTAGTTGTTGTCTTCCTGCAAACCTCTGACATTTGTCACGAGATTTCACAAAAGAAAACACATCAAAGAACAGATTAGGCCAATAATACCCAGCTCTCAGATCTTGTGGGCTATGGTTTTCCAATAATGATGCCCTCCACAGACGCTAGAATGGAACTGGTGCATGACTTCCACAGATTTTCTTTTGTCTAGACATCTCAAGAGGATCCCTAAAGGGTCTTTCCAATAGAGTGGGTTTTCATTAATGTATAATTTGGCTGATCTAAGCTTAATGGCCCGGGCTTGACTTAAGTTGAGCCCTAGAGGGACTTCTAGCTTCTGCAAAAAATGAACTACATTGGAATACCATTCACAGGTCGCTAGATTTTCAGCCAAAGACTGATTTGGCTCTTGCTCTTTTGCTACTTCTCCTGTCTGCTCACCGCCTGAATTTAAACCCAAGCAGTTGATGTCTGACAAACTGCAATTTTCCTCAGCCATAATCTTAGCTAAGCCCTGGCCTTTGACAAGCTTGGTGGGCTTCACCTCTATGTTGAACTCTATGAATTTTTATACACATTTAGCTCTCTTTCCATTAATATCTAGTTGTGTTAGGACATGTTTTACTGAGGTTGAAGGTGCATATGCCACCACTTTGGAATGCAGGATACAAATTATGAATGCCTTTAAAGATTATATGAGAACACAAGCTTGTTTTTCAATAAGGTCATACTGTTATGAAACCAGCTCAAGAAAAGATAGAAAAGATAGATCAACGCCTTAGAATTCAGCCTCTTCGAGGGGGAAACCTCCTTTACATTACATAAATGAACAATTCTTGGATGATACAAATGAAAATACCTCCTTTCTATATATAGGAGTCTAAGGGGCCATAACATAATCAGAGCCTACATAACAATAATAATGTAAAGGCACAATAATAACAATAGTGGGCTTCTATGGGGCACAACAGGGGCACAACAATATTAATAAGGGGTACAACTACAATAGTAATGGGGTAATCACTAGTATTATGGGGACCCAACACATACCTTAGTTCAGCATCCCTCAGAGTTTTGCTAAAAAAGGCCACAGGGTGCTCCACACCTTCATTGTTTTTCTGCAATAGAACTGTTGCAAGTGTATCATAAGAGGCAAAAGAGAAGATATAAAACTCCTTGGTATAATCTGGACTGATTAGAGTGGGATCTTCCATGATAGCTTCAAAAGAACTTCTTGCACCATCTATCCATTTTATTTCTGATCCTTTCTTCAGCATGGAAGTGATGTGCTTCACTAGCTCTGCAAAATTTGGAATAAACCTCCTGACTAAGTTAATCTTACCCAGGAAAGATTGAATGTCCCTTTTTGACCTTGGAATCGACAATGTCTAAATTGCTTGAACTCTTGCTAGATCAATCTTCACACCATCATCAAAAACAATATGTCCCAGAATTTGCCTTCTTCTAGAGAAAATTGTGACTTCTTTGGGTTCACAGAAATTCCAAACCATCTGCACTTTAGAAACACCTTCTTCAAATGCTGCAAATGATCCTTGTGACTACTGGAAAAGACTGTTATGTCATTAAGGTAAGCAAGGACAAACTTGTCCTTCTCTCCCACAAAGGCTATGTCCATGGCCCTCTGAAAAGTAGCACCAACATTCATTAGTCCAGAAGGCATCTTGGAGTACATGAAAGTGCCCCAAGGAGTAGTGAAGGCAGTCTTTTCTTGATCTTCTGGATGTACAAAAATTTGATTGTAGCCTGAAAACCCATCTAAGAAAGACATGAGTCTAGCCCCTGAAACTTTTTGTAGCAAGTGTTCCATCTTAGGCAGGGGGTAGTTGTCTTTTTTAGGGCATCTGTTCAAATTCCTGAAGTTAACACAAAGCCTGATTTCTCCATTCTTCTTTCTTACTACCACAAGGTTAGCTATCCACTTTGAATACCTTAGGGGAACTATTATCTTGGCCTCCAACAACTTCATGATTTCCTTTTCAATCAAAGGCAATAAGAGAGGGCTAATAGGTCTTAATTTCTGCTTAAAAGGGATAGTGTTCCTCTCCAGTGGAATTTTATGTTGAATAACGTTGGTGACATAGGCCTTAAGCTCACTTATTCCCAAGCAAAAATATCAGCAAATTGTTTCAGCAAGGTGCAATACTCGAAACTTTGGGCAGAAGACAAATGAGTGGACATATTTATGTACTTTGGATGGGCTGGACTCCCTACATTATGTTTATGAACAACATACTCATTTTCTTCTTTGGCAAGCTTATAAGGTACATCGTTATGGTCAAATAGCTTCTCTAGGGGCACCAATCCTTTGGGTATATGGTTACTAGGCAGCTGAATGATGTTGTCTTGACCAATCTCATCCTTTAGCTTGGACTGGTTGCATTCTTCAATGGTTTTGTTTTCTTGGTCAATGTGCATTTCAGAAAATTCATCAATGACATGTAAAAACTATTAATTTCATCATCGTCTTCAAAAAAATTACAGTATTTGACATTGTTAGGCAGAGATGGTCTATATTTCACTTGAACTTCATAAGTCAATTTAGGAGGCAAAGGAGGAATAAACATGCTAGTAGACACAACAAAGGAATCAACGAGCTGGTTCTTCATTCTTGGGATGTAAGAAATGCTGGAAATATGAAAATAGTCCTTAAGCTTCCATACCTCATCTCTGTATGCTTTCAGCCTTGGATGCTTTGCTTGGAAAGTTTTGTTGACCCGCTGAATGATAAGGTCTGCATCTCCAAACACCTTTAGACCTTTGATGCCCATTTCTTTTGCAGCATTTAAGCCCAATATCAAGGCTTCATACTCTGCTATGTTATTTATGACTTGAAAAGTTAATTTGAAAGATAAATGAATGCATTCTTGTGTGGGGGACACAAGGACTACACCTGCCCCTGCAACGTCCTTAGAGCAAGCTCCATCAAAGAACATGTCCCAAATTTGTGGGCCTTCTTCCTCTGCGATCTGGCAAACTGGTCTCTTAAGCTGCAAGGAGGCCAATTAGGATTCTTCAATTTGAAGAATACAAGCTCCAAAATCAGTGTCAACAACATAGATGGGATGATTAGTGGGATTCCTTTCATCACTAATTATATAGGCCAACTGAGCTTCCCTGTATAATCTCTTACTCTCACCTCCAAAAACTGGGACAGTGGCATAAGATAGATCATTTTGCAATGTTCCACCTTATCTCTTGATCCAACCTCTGGAAAGCAACCTGCCAAACTTGGGGGTACATCTGCTACCACAATATCCATCATCATGCTTTTCATGGGCAGCTGAGACAAGGTAATGGCTAAGTCTTTGATTAACCCCAAAAATTTCACTTTTCTAGAGTCAAAAGAAAACAGGTCATGATAAGACTTGGTGATGTCAAGACCCAACTCTTCCATGACAGCCTTGGGCATTAGATTATGGTTGGCTCCAGTGTCCATAAGGCAGTTGTGGAGGAGTTTGTCATGAATAGTTAGAGAGACATAGAATGATGGGGAGCTGTCATCACAATTTTCAATCATTAGGCTAAGAATAACAGTTGGTTTGTCTGGATTTGAGACCTCTGTGGTGTAATATTTTTGATTCAGACATCGGAGATTCCACAGTATTAAGATTTTTCTGCCAACGTTTCGAATCCCAACTGGGATCCATCATCAGGGCAACTTGAAGCTTGCAGATTTGGTTTGTCATCTTGCAGATTTACATAGTCAGTGGAGGCTTGGATGGCTTTAAGCTCAAGGGCCTCTAGGATAGATCTCTTGAAGGACTCATTCTTCACTAGTTCAATCAAAGGTATAGGTATGCTTAGCTTCTGAATTTCTTATTCAAAACTGAAATGAGAAGGAGACTTGTCAAGGCCTCTTACCTCGTGAGCTAGGGCTTTGAGGATGATGGGATTAACCATCGATCATTTCTGCTTATTATCTTGTTGTATTGCAAGGATAGCAGCTCTCTGAACAGGAATTTCCTTGGCACTATTTTTCTTCAACCTCATATTATATCTGGGTTGATCAGCAGTTTGTAGAACAACTTCCTTATCCCACTCTCGGCTATTCTGGTCATTGAATAATGACTTTTCATAGGCAGCTGAGGTCAAAAAGGAGGCACTGCCTTTGTCTTCCAGACAATGGATCTCATCATCTTCTTCAAACTACTCTTCTTCCAGGGCTACATTCTGGAAAGGCGTCTTCATGCTTTGGTCTTCATTGGCATCTTTGCTTCTTTGCAAAATCTGCAACTGCTCGTTAGCTCTTCTATCTGGATTTGGATTTCTAGGAGCAAAGGTATTAGGAAATCTTCCTTTCCCAAGGTGTTGCTCAACCTTTAACTTGGTGATTTCAAAGGCTAATGACACTATCATCTTGGTCATTTTATCTATCTTGGGATCTAAAGATGATGAAGGCTCGCCCCTCTGTCTCCTTCTATCAACATTTCCCTTAAGCTTCTCTGCAGCGATGATGTTTGATTATACTTCCAAGGTTGCATCTTGCATATTAGCCAAGGTAGCACATCGTCTCTCCCTCAATAGTAGATAGAAGTCAGAATCAAAGGCACTGACATAAGTGAGCTTAGCAAAGGTAGTGGTGGGTTTTACTTCAACTGGTATCTTGTTGTACATGCGGTTAAACCTCTTATTAAAATCGAACAACAACTCACCATTTTCCCTCTTTAAGTTCCAAAACTCGGTGTGGCAATAGAGTAGATCCTTCTTATCCCCCCAATGCTTTAGGAATGCATCATCTAAAGCCTCGATATCTGCTATAGACCTTGGGGTCAGTTTTCTGAACCATTTCCTAACCTCTCCATCCAGACTTTGGACAGAGACTCTCATCCATACATCATCTTTGCTAATGTCTAGATTGTCAGCATAGCTATAGAATGATTCAAGATGTTCCTCAGCTGTAACACCTTCAGTCCCAATGAAATTCATCTTATTCTTCTGATATTCTCCAGTAGGCATGGCATTCAAAGGAGTAGGCAGTATTAGAGGTCCATAGCTTGCAGCTATGATTCTTTCCATTTTGGTAGGTGGTGCCATAGTTGTGGTGGCTATAAGAGTACTAGAAGTCTGAATGAGAGAGGGCTGAGGAGTGACTGATAGGGCTAAAGGAGTATGATGGATAGGGGTAGAGGCTCCCTTTGGGCCTACAACAAAAGAAGATCCTAAAGAATAAGGAGCTTTATGAATCTCTGAGATGTTTTCTTCACTGCTAGTATTAGATGCTATACTCTCAACATGTATTTTTTCAAAAACAGTATTTTCATGAAGAGATATAGAATTTTGTTTAGTCCTACCCGAACCTGATGCTCCTTTCTGCAACGCCTTTCTTTCTTTGATGATTTTTCAGAGTCAGGTATGGGGTCATCTCGTGGCTTCTGAGGATTTCTTCGAGTATGCCTCACAAAATGAGCCAGAACTATGGAGTGGAGTCGCCAAGAGGTTCTCCCTCCAGTAGAGTCACCAGATAGATGATTACAACCAGAATAGTGTCCAGGCTTTGTCTATCATAAATAATGGACCTATGTCGTCTGCGAGGGAAGCTGAGCTTCAGTCTTCTCTCTCCGGCAACGACGCCAATTATGTTATCACTCCAGGAACCTCTCCTAGGTTGTAGCTCGGAGATGCCTGGTAACATATAATCTTCAATATTGTTCTCAGAACTATTTGAATTGATGATGGTTTGGATCAAGTCAGATAACCCTTTCAACTCTATTTTCACTCAAGACATGCATGAACACCCTCAACAATACAAGCCTTTAGACCACTAATGCTCAATAGATTATAGATTCAATGAATGGATGGAGAATCCTAACTGTACCAGCATATGCATACATTTACACATATGAATGGCCAGCTACAGAAAGTAAATGAAACTTTGCAAATCTAATTTATCAACGCAGAGATAAGATGACAGTTATCTGGCATCAGATACAAAAGAAAAACATGAATAACCTATTCAAGTGCAAGCTTAGAGCAAAGGAGAAGATGGCAATTGAACATGAAACAACAAAAGAAGCTTGTATTAATGGAATGAAGATGAGACACTAAGGAATAGAGTCTCCATAGTCTCCAAAAGTTGAACCCTTGTTACTCTGAACTTTCACATGTTTATAGGCCTTTTACAATGCTCTCGAGCCTTCTGAGGCTCGAGAGGTCTTAATCTATCCCCTCCGTCTTTTAATTGTCTGATGCCATGATTAGGCATGCATGAGCTTAGAGGTTTCTTCTTCTAACAGCTGAGTAACTGCATTCTGGTAGTCTGTCGTGCTGGCAGGTGGCTCCCTCGTGCTGGTGATGCTCCATGATCTCTTTATTGGTTTGGTTGTGTTGCACTGGGATTTTTCCCCTTCCGGCCTCTGTCTCCTGATCTCTATCTCCCGGCCTCTGTTTTGTGATGGAATGGGTGCATCAGGCCTTTGAAATCCTTTCAAAGATAGGCGTTCTCTATTTACACAGAGAACATTGTAAAACACGGGAAAATCTGCAAATAACACAATCTTTCAGACTTCAAACATTCATCATTATGCTTTATAACACTATCGGGTCCGCCTAAAATCACTTATCGCAAGTCGCAATGCCTTGTTTCCAAGCTTACCTGTATTTTGAAATATGTTAAAAAACACTAAAAATCATGAAAATTTGGCTTTGGCGGACCTGAAATATTATATATTTGTATTTTTCAACCCCTTCGAGTCTGGGTTTTATCGCATCTGCGCTGCCCCTTTGTATTTCGTTAAATAATGAAAATACGCAAAATACATTGAAAATGGCATTTGGCGGATCTCAAATCTTATGAGATAGCGCTTATATTTCGATCAGGCCCGACTGATCACATCACATATATATAACATATGTGGCCTCGTTCCAATGTGTTGTGCTGACGTGATACCGTGATGCGACAAGTCGCAACTGCAGATCGAACAAGTTTGAGGCTTTTCCACATAATAGGGTCTATGCCAGCACCAATTGCGATCCGCCGATATCGGCGATCATGGTATCGCATCGGCTTGGTCCCATCGCATATTATGCCACCGATATCCGCCGACTGCAACCGCCAATTGCGATTGCCAATCAGATCTGGACTGTTGATCGTCCAGATCCGACGACTCCTGTTCAACCATTCCTTTGATCGCTAATTAGCCTGTTTTCCACTATACTTCATATTTCTGGGTCCCGATAATGTTTTTTTGCCTATTTGAAGGTTCCCCTTATGCGACAGTTTTGATATTTCGAATGAATTTTAAGGAGATTTCGAAGACTTGGAGAGTGTTTTGGATCTATTCGGGCCGCATGCCAATAGGGCTAATAGGACAAATCATCATAGCTCCATCTTAGTGGCTGATAGAGCTCTGACTCAATGGTCCTGTGAGAGACTGGGAATGCAAGATCTACATCGAAGCGGCGAAGTGTTAAGTAGTGTCGATCGCCGATAGCGATTAGCGATAATCACAATCGGAGGAAGTAGAAGTCGGTGGACAGAGGAAGGCGATACGCTAATGGGCAATAATGTGATATCATCGTTAGCCATTGGATTGGCGAAGATAATGGACAATAGAGATCAGTCGATCAGAGATCGGAGATCGAAGGATGAGTAGCGTAGCGAGAAAACGCATTGGATCTAGACGGAACCGATAAAGGTATAGACGCAGATGAATAATATCTGAAGTATGGTTATTGTTCCAGGAGAGGGATTTCTGTGTATTTATATATATTTCGATTATATGTCTCTGCGATCATTGTAATAGTGATATCACGATAAACCAATGGTAAAGGAGTGATATGGGGACCTGAGAGATTTATAGATACAAGTCTAAAGCATTTGAAGTCCCGCTGTTGTGTTCCAGCTGGGTATTTTTTGATACTTTCATTTGTATTTCAATAAAAGGCATGATCTTGTGTTTTAATGGAAAAAGCGCCAAGGAACGCTTCTGTATATAATATATATATATCTGTTATGTGTGTGTTGTGTGTGTGTGTGTGTGAAATATGGGTGTGTAAATAGCTTAATAAGGAGCCATAAGGGAAAAATTAAGTCTCGATAAGGTGTTTAGGGTGTGGCAGCCTTAAGGTTGCATCAATTTCTCATCAAATCTAAACCGCAACTCCAATCCTCAGCAGTAGTTTTTTCGAGCCAATGCTGCAACAACCATATTTATGGCCAGCGGCAAACCTTTACACTCTGAGGCAACTTCTCTAGAAATAGTCTCTAGATTCTTGGTTGGGATAGCCTCATTTGTAAAAGCTCTTCTCCTAAACAGATCCCACCCTTCCTCTATAGATAGGGGTCGCAACATCATGCACTACTCACTCGATGCCATTATTTCAACCACATCTCTTACAACTAGAGATTGAGACTTTGCTCCGGTTATGGTGTCCAAAATGGACCCCAACTTGATCCAGATTAATTTTACTGTGTAGGTCGTCCAATATAAGAAGAAACTTCTTCTCTTCAAGGTGTTTTTTTGCATACAATTTCATCTTGCACATTTCAATGCTAGAATTTTGCTCAAACTTTAAATTCAGTGACTCAACAATGGAATACTGTAGACTTTCAATGCTATAATTGTGAGCAACTGTAAGCCAAATCACTAGATCGAAATCACCACTCACCTTTTGCTTGCACTGGTTGTAGATGAGTTGGAGCAGCGACGTCTTGCCAATGCCGCCCATCTCGTAGAGTCCAATCACCAGAGCCCAGGGATGTTCGTTTAACCATGTGAGCAATTGAATTCGAGCAGCTTCAATGCTAGACCCCACCAAGTCTAGTAGAGGATGAAGAAGTACCTCCGCTTGAGGCTGTGCGAAGTCCAAAATTTGTGCAGTGTGGGCAACTCTTGAAAGATCAGAACCAAGTTGTTGGAAGAGCTAATTAAATCTATTTGTCTTCCATTATTTTATCTGCGTGGGGAGCTTTGGGTTGCAAGGGAGGAAGCAACCCATACACCGTTGTTGTTGTCATTTGGTGCAATCAATGAGGTCTTTGACCTCTTGAAGGTCATTTTTCACGCTTTCCAAACTATGTCTGAGGAGCAGTGGGAGAGCCTTTTGCTGATCTTCGAATTCATTGCGAATACCATGTAACATTTCCTCCATAGTGGTGAGATCAGCAATAAAAAACTGGAGGTTCTTCTCCGACTCGGTTGCAATCTTCAAGTATTTGACTACTTCAATAATGGCGTTGCTTGTGAAATTGGCTGAGATTCCAGCCCCAATTTCCTCGATCATAGCCATGATAACAAAAGGTAAATGAGAAATATGTGATTGTTGCAATTTGATCAAATGACAGGATAAAAAAGTCTCTGAGTGGAAGAGAAAGATTGGGTTGAACTAGATACACGATAGAATGTGAGAGGAGTGCTGGGCTTGGGTTCAGCCGCTTCAACAACATGACATGTTCCAAACGAATAACTTGGTTGTCGAAAAGAAAAACACATTAAGAAGCAAGCATTAGCTACGCTCACTTCAATTTTAAATTTTTTCCCTTTCTTAACCTATTTAGAACATAAAGTTCAGAGGATGTGATCCAATGGCTTGTGTAGAACTTGAAGTTTTTAAACAAAATGTTACATTAGGTATATCATTTTATTTATATATTTGTATACATTGATTTATTTATTCTATTTATACATTTGTAAATATTGATTTATTTTTTATTTTTATTTTTATTTTTATTTCCAAAAGAAGAAAAAAACGCTTTCTTTTCATTAGTTAAAATAAAATGAGAGTATATATTTCATGAGATGATCTATTTATTTCCATCGGATCTCATATTTCTCCTTATTATATGTCTGAGTTGCCTCTATATTCATATTTTTCCATATCCTTACAAAAAAAAAAAAAAAAAAAACTACCATAAGTGTCTTATAACAAAAACATTGACTAGTAGCAAAAATATACTAAGACAAAGTTTGCCCAAAATATCAAGAAGTCCCTTTCTTTCAATTGATCCTATGAGTGGAAGAAGTATCCATCATCCAACAAAAAACCTTGTTTATAAGCAGAAAATTGGATATTACCGGGATCTTGTGTAATTCCTCTTTTTGAGAGGAGGTCGACGATCTGATTCTCCTCCTGTATATGTGAACAAAAGCAACGTGATTAAAGGAGCTTACCGGTAGTCAAATTCTCCTCATCCAGTTAGCTATGATGGGAGGATAAAAAAGTGTGTAATTCTTTACCCAATCGATGATGCCCTTCACGTCCCCATATATCATATTATCCTCAAGTCCCAACCATTTTTCACCTATGACAACTCCGCAGAGGGCAATGATTTCAATACTGTTATTCGTCCCTTGTCCCCCCTCCCACTAGAAATGGAAATATTTGCCCAGTTCCAAGATAATGACTTCCCCACAATCACATTTCTTGTTTTGACAAGCCTGATCGAAATACCCCACAAGAAAGACCTATCCAGTGTCTCAGAGAGTGATATTTTGTATCAATTTCTTTTTTACTGTCATCCCTGATTCTAAGAAGAGGGCCACTGAGTTGACGACAAAATCCCTTACCATTGCGACTTTATGGTCGAAGATAAGTGCATTTCGACTTCTCCATATGGACCTAATGATGAATAAGGGTAAGGAGCAATGTTGAGCCTGTGGGTTGATCCAGAACGATAGGTAAGATTTGAGTGTGTGAGGAGTCGAAAAATGTGCAATGCCAATTTCGTCCATAACACCATCCCAGACCGTTGCTACAAATGGACAATTAAGAAGTAGGTGATCCACATCTTCCTCACCCTATTTGCATAGCAACAAAATACCAGGAACAATAAAGCCCCTTTTTAGAAGGTTATTCCAAGGATGTGATCATGGATCACCAGCTAGCCGAAGAAAATAAGTTTATGAGGAATACTTCATGCCCAAGTTTCTTGAAACCACAAACAGTAATTAAAATCCTTCCCGATCGATGGAATTGTGTGATAAATCTCATTTACAATTGGTTGTCCCTTCTTTTGTTTCCGAGCCCAAATCAATATGTTTGTATAATCACTGAGATAGATGCCCAAAGCACATAATTGGGTAGTATAATTGTCCCATTCAATGGCCAAAACCCTCGTAAACCAATCTCATCCGCCTTTTTCCAAGTATGTCCTAATTGTAGTAGCTGATGATTTTGATGAATCTATTGTAAATAGAAGATGCTAGAATCATGAAGAGTAGTGATCAGAAGGGACAAAAGAGTGTGATTCCCTTCAAAGCCCGAGAGTGCATCCAACCCAATCTTAATGGTGGAGCCATTCCTAACTTCCCATCTCAGAAAGACCAGCAACCATTGTAGGTTATTCTGCATACTTCTCCATATGGACAATGAGGAAGTGCTAGTCCTTGCTCCACCTCTGAGCCATAAGTTAAAATGTTGATGAAACATATATTCTTCCCAATGATGTCTAACCAGATGCCTTCATCAATCATAGCCCTCCAACTATTTTTAATGATCAATGCGAGATTGAAATTTTGAGTATCAAGGATTCCCCATCCACCATCCTTAATCGACATAGTGATAACATTCCAACATACAAGATGGATTAATCCTCTTTCAGGATTCCAAACCACATGAACCTGACCATAATTGACTCAATCTTGTGAATGGCTGCCATAGATAATTCGAAAAGATGCATCCAATATACAACAAGGTTTTGAAACACAGATTTAATCAGGGTAAGTTGTCCTCCCATCGATAACCACCGATGCTTCCACCCGCATGATATTTTTTTAAAATGGACGATAAGCCAATCTCAATCATGTACATGATATTTGTTAGGTTTATGTAAAATTCATGATATACAAAACCAAGTATAAGGGGAGAGGAAACAATGTCAAAGAGGTTGTGAATCTCCTTGATAACAATCTCGTCACTGTCTCTATGAATAAGGCAAGATTTGGAATTTTTCATGACAAGTCTTGAGGTTGCACTAAAGGTGCTCATAAGACAGTGAATATGGGACCTGTTAGGACTCCAGGAAACTCTCCTAGGTTGTAGCTTGGAGATGCCTGGTAACATATAAATCTTCAATATCATTCTCGGAACTATTGGAATGGATGATGGTTTTGATCAAGTCAGATGATTGTTTCAACTCTATTTTCACTAAAGACATGCATGAACACCCTCATATTTACAAGGCTTTTGACCACTAATGCTCAATAGTTTATAGATTCAATGGATAGATGGAGAATACTGACTGTACCAACAAATGCATACATAAACACATATGAATGGTAGCTATACAAAGTAAATGAAGCTTGTAAATCAAATTTCGCAAAGAGAAGATGACAATTATCTGGCATTAGACACACAAGAATACATGAATAACCTATTCAAGTGCAAGCTTAGAACATAGGAGAAAATGGGAATTGAACATGTAACAGCAAAATAAGCTTATATTGCTGGAATGAAGATGAGACGCTGAGAGGAGCAAAGTCTCCAGAGTCTCTGAAAGTTGAACCCTTGATCCTCTAAACTTTCAACCTTTTATAGGCCTTTTACAATGCTCTCGAACCCTCTGAGGCTCAAGAGGTCTTAATCTATCCTCTCTGTCTTTTTAACGACTTGATGGCATGACTAGACAAATATGAACTCGGAGGTCTCTTTTTCCTAACAGCAAAGTAACCACATTCTGGTAATTTTGCCGCGCTTCCAGGTAGCTCGCTTATGCCAGTGATGCTCCATGACCATTTCTTTTGGTTCGACTGTGTTCCACTGTTGTTTTTCTCTTTTTCGACTTTCTGTCTACTCAAATCCCTGAAATGGTCGCTTTCTATTAACATAGAGAAATGCATTCAACTGTGAAAATCCGCCAACAAAATTGTTCACCCGAACTTCAAATGTCCTCAAATTTGGTTTATTTTTCTATCGGGTCTGCCCTCAATCGCTATCGCAAGTCGCTTTGGCCTTGCTTCCAAGGTTTCCTCTCGTATTTTGAAATACATTAAAAACACTAAAAATCCTGAAAATTTGGCTTTGGTGGATCTGAAATATTATATATTTTCATTCCTGAACCCCTTCAAGTCTGGGTTTTATCGCATCGTCACTATCTCTTTATATTTCGTGAAATAACAAAATATGTGAAAATACATTAACAAATGCCTTTCAGTGGATCTCAAAAACTATGCAATAATGCTTATATAGCCATCGGGTCCAGCTAATCACATCGCACATATACATGTGTAAAGGCCCCACTCCATAATGTTTCTCTGATTGCGATATCGCGATGCGATTGATCACAATCGCATATCACGATAACCCCGAGCCATTTGGTGGATGCTCTATTGTTGTGTGCCGATTGCAATTCGTCGATCAGATTTGGACTGTTGATCGGCCAGATCTGACGACTACTGTGCCAAGTTGTTGTAAACCTTCGCTAAGCCTTATTCACTGTTTTCTTGTGTTTTTAGCCTCTCGATAGTGTTTTTCCGCCATTCTAAGGGCTCTTCTCATGCGGTTGTTCTAATCTTTGAATGATCTTTAAGAAGGTTTCGAAGACTTTGAGAGTGTTTTGGATCCAATTTGGACCACATGCCAATAGGGCTAACACTGGCTCCTTTTGGGGATGAAAGCCTCCCTGTGAGGTTTCAAGAATTGAAGACTGTTGCCTTTCCATTAACAATCAAAACAAACTTATCTCCTAATGTTCCATTGGGCATGGAGTTTATTTGCATAAAAACAAACACTGAAAAACCTATTACAATATTAAGGCCATAAAGCCTTATATGAAGTAAATTTTCAAAAAACGTCCATTGATTGGGCCATCAAAAACACCTTCCCCCTCCAAATTGTGCAGAATGAAAGTGTTGTTCATCTGAACTTGAGCAATGACAAACAGTCCCATCCATAAGGCATCAAATTTACCATGGTTGCCCTTCTTTTCCTTCACCATTTGCGAAACCAGTCACCAACCTGAAAATTGTCCCTTTTTGCCTTTCTATCAAAGGTTTCTTTGATCTTCTTCTAATGAATTCTTGACTTCTCAACCAGTTGTTCTCTGATCTGTTGTAATTCAGCCAATTTACTCATTCTCCTTGCTATGTCATTCTCTTCATCCTATTCTTCTTGCAAGAATTTGGCCACAGGGAGAATCAACTCGAAAGGAAAAAAAACATCAGCGCCATAAACCAGCTTAAATGGAGAATTTCCTATGGACTTCTTGTTGTTAACTCTGTCAGCTCATAGTACAAACTTCAACTTGGAATCCTAGTTTTTTTTGTTGTCCTCCAACAGTTTTTTTATTACCCTTACAAGACTCTTGTTAGATGATTCTGCCCGGCCATTGCCTTGAGGATAATATGAGGTAGAACGCACCAATTGAATGCCCATGGATTCACACATGTCCACCAATTCTTCTGCCCTGAAATTTGTTGCATTATCAGTGACTAGTTTGGTTGGGCAACCAAATCTAGTGAAAATATTCTCATTCAAGAACTTCATGATAACCTAATGATTAGCATTTTTAGTGGGTACGACCTCAATCCATTTGGTAAAATAATCAGTGGCTACCAAGATCCACTTGTGGTGGCCACTGGAATGTGGATTGATCTCACCTACGAAGTTCAAGCCCCATTGCTGGAATGGACCATTGACGTGTACTGGCTTCAAAGGAAGAGAGATTTTAGTTGTTGTCTTCTTGCAAACCTCTAACATTTGTCACAAGACTTCACAAAAGAAAAAACATCAAAGAACAAAGTAGGCCAATAATACCCAGCTCTCAGGATCTTGTGGCCCGTGGTTTTCCAATAATGATGCCCTTTGCAGATGCTAGAATGGAACTGGTGCGTGACTTCCACAGATTGTCCTTTTGTCTAGACATCTCAGGAGGATCCCTGATGGGTCTTTCCAAAAGAGTAAGTATTCATTAACGCAGAATTTGGCTGATGTGAGTTTAATGGCCCAGGTTTGGCTCGAGCTAAGCCCTAGAGGGACTTCTAGCTTCTGCAAAAAATGAACTACACTGGAATACCATTCACATGTGGCTAGATTTTCAGCCAAAGACTGCTTCGACTCTCACTCTACTGCTGCTTCCTCTATCCTCTCACCACCTGAATTTGAACCCACGAAATTGATGTCTAACAAACTACAATTTTCCTCAACCATAAGCTTAGCCAAGCCCTCGCCTTTAACAAGCTTAGTGGGCTTCACCTCTATGTTGAACTCTATGAATTTTGCAATCTATTTAGCTCTCTTTCCATCATTATCTGGCTGAGTTAGAACATCTTTTACTGAGGTTAACAGTACATATGCAGTCACTTTGGAATCTAGAATATAAATTCTGAATGCCTTTAAAGATTTTATGAGAGCATAAGCTTGTTTTCAATAAGGTCATACCTTAGTTCATCGTCCCTCAGAGTTTTGTTGAAAAAGGCCACAGGGTGTTCTACACCTTCATCGTTTTTCTGCAATAGAACTATTGTAAGTGTATCATAAGAGGCAAAAGAGAAGATATAAAACTCCCTGGTATAATCTGGGTTGATTAGAGTGGGAGCTTCCATGATAGCTTGTTTGATGGCTTCAAAAGATCTTCTTGCACCATCTGTCCATTTTATTTCTGATCCTTTCTTCAGCATGGAAGTGATGTGCTTCACTAGCTCTGCAAAATTTGGAATAAACCTCCTAACAAAGTTAATCTTTCCCAAGAATGATTGAATGTCCCTTTTTGACCTTGGGATGGACAATGTCTTAATTGCTTGAACTCTCGCTGGATCGATCTTCACACCTTCAGCAAAAACAATATGTCCCAGAAGTTTGCCTTCTTCTAGAGAAAACTGCGACTTCTTTGGGTTCACAGAAATTCCAAACTATCTGCATTTTAGAAACACCTTCTTCAAATGCTACAAATGGTCCTTGTGACTGCTAGAAAAAAACCATTATGTCATCAAGGTAAATAAGGACAAACTTGTCCTTCTCTCCCACAAAGGCAATGTCCATGGCCCTCTGAAAAGTAGCCCCAGCATTCATCAGCCCAAAAGGCATCTTGGAGTACATGAAAGTGCCCCAAGGAGTAGTGAAGGCGGTCTTTTCCTGATTTTCTAGATGTACAACAATCTGATTGTAACCTGAAAATCCATCTAAGTGAGACATGACTCTAGCCCCTGAAACTTTTTGCAGCAAGTGTTCCATCTTAGGCAGAGGGTAGTTGCCTTTTTTATAGCATTTGTTCAAATTCCTGAAGTAAACACAAAGCCTGATTTCTCCATTCTTCTTTCTTACTACCACAAGGTTAGCTATCCATTTTGAATACCTTAGGGGAATTATGATCTTGGCATCCAACAACTTCGTGATTTCCTTTTCAATCAAAGGCAATAAGAGAGGGTTGATAGGTTTTAATTTCTGCTTAAAAGGGATGGTGTTCTTCTATAGTGGAATCTTATGCTGGATGATGTTGGTGTCATAGGTCTTAAGATCACTGTAATCCCAAGCAAAAATATCAACAAATTGTTTTATCAGGGTGCAATACTCAGAACTTTGGGCAGAAGACAAGTGAGTGGACATATTTATGTACTTTGGATGGACTGGACTCCCTACATTATGTCTATGAATTCCAGACTCATTTTCCTTTTTGGCATGCTTATAAGGTACATTATTATGATCAAACAACTTCTCTAGGGGCAACAATCCTTTAGGTATATGGTTACTAGGTAGCTGAACAATGCTATCCTAACCAATCTCGTCCTTTAGCTTGGACTGGCTGCATTCTTCAATGGTTTCGTTTTCTTGGTCAATGTGCATTTTAGAAAATTCATCAATGACTTGTAAAAACTTATTAATTTCATCATCATCTTCAAAAACTTTCCAATATTTGACATTGTCAGGGAGAGATGGTCTATATTTCACCTGAAATTCATAAGTCAATTTAGGAGGCAAAGGAGGAATAGATGTGCTAGCAGACACAGCAAGGGAATCAACAAGTTGGTTCTTCATTCTAGGGATGTAAGAAATGTCGAAACTATTAAAATAACCCGTGAGTTTCCATACCTCATCTCTGTATGCTTTTAGCCTTGGATGCTTTGCTTGGAAAGTTTTGTTCACTTGCTGAATGATAAGGTCTACATCTCCAAACACCTTCAGACCTTTGATGCCCATTTCTTTAGCAGTGTTTAAGCCCAATATCAAGGCTTCGTACTCTGCTATGTTATTTGTGATTTGAAAAGTTAACTTGAAAGATAAATGAATGCATTCTTGTGTGGGGGACACAAGGACTACCCCTGCCCCTACAGCTTCCTTAGAGCAAGCTCCATCAAAGAACATGTCCATGGGCCTTCTTCCTCTATGATCTGGCAAACCGGTTTCCTAAGCTGCATGGAGGTCAACTGGGATTCTTCAATCTGAAGAATGCAGGCTCCAAAATTAGTGTCGACAACATAGATGGGATGATTAATGGGATTCCTTTCATCACTGATGATATAAGCCAACTGAGCTTCTCTGTATAATCTCCTACTCTCACCTCCAAAAATTGGGACAATAGCATAGGATAGATCATTTTGCAATGTCCCACCTAAGCTCTTGATCCAACCTCTGGAAAGCAACATGCCAAACTTGGGGGGTACATCTGCTACCACAATGTCCATCATCATGCTCTTCATGGGGAGCTGAGACAAGTTGATGGCTAGGTCTTTGATTAATCCCAAACAATTCACTTTTATAGAGTCAAAAGAAAACAGGTCATGATAAGACTTGGTAATGTCAAGACCCAACTCATCCATGACAGCCTTGGGCATTAGATTAAGGTTGGCTCTTGTGTCCAGAAGGCAGTTGTGAAGGATTTTGTCATGAATAGTCAAAGAGACATAGAATGATGGGGAGCTATCATCACAATTTTCAACCATTGGGTTGAGAACAACAACTGGTTTGTCGTCTTGCAGATTTACGTAGTCAGTGGAGGCTTGGATGGCTTTAGGCTCAAGGGCCTTGAGGATAGATCTCTTAAAGGACTCATTCTTCACTAGTTCAATCAGAGGTATAGGTATGCTTAGCTTCTGAATTCTGATTCAAAACTAAAAGGAGAAGGAGACTTGTCAAGGCCTCTTACCTCGTGAGCTGGCGCTTTGAGGATGATGGGATCAACTGCCAGTCGTTTCTGCTTTTTAGTTTGTTGTATTGCAGGGGCAACAGCTCTATGAATAGGAGTTTCCTTGGCATTATTCATCTTCGACCTCAGATCATATATGTGTTGATCTTCAGTTTTCATAACAGCTCCACCATCCCACTCTTTGCTGATCTGGTCATTGAAAAATGACTTTTCATAGGCAGCTGAGGTCAAAAAGGAGGCACTACCTTTGTCTTCCAGACAACGGATCTCATCATCTTCTTCAAACTACTCTTCTTCCATGACTACATTCCGGAAAAGGGTCTTCACCCTTTGGTCTTCATTGGCATCTTTGCAGAATCTGCAACTGCTCATTAGCTCTTCTATATGGATTTGGATTTCTAGGAGCAAAGGTATTAGGAACTCTTCCTTTCCTAGGGTGCTACTCAACCTTTAATTTAGAGATTTCAAAGGTTAATGACTCTATCATCTTGGTCATTTTATCTATCTTAGGATCAGAAGATGATGAAGATTCGCCCCTCTGTCTCCTTCTATCAACATTCCCCTTAAGCTTCTCTGCGGCCATGATGTTCGATTCTACTTCCATGGTTGCATCCTGCATATTCGCCAAGGTAGCACATTGTCTCTCCCTCAACAGTAAACAGAAGTCAGAATCAAAGGCACTAGCAAAGGTGATTTTAGCAGAGGTAGTGGTGGGTTTTACTTCAGTTGGTATCTTGTTGTACATGCAGTTGAACCTCTTATTAAAATCAAACACAACTCACCATTTTCCCTCTTTAAGTTCCCAAACTCGGTGTGGTAGTAGAGTAGATCCTTCTTATCCTCTCCAGTGCTTTAGGAATGCATCATCTAAAGCCTCAATATCCGCTATAAACCTTGGGGTCAGTTCTCTGAACCATTTTCTAGCCTCTCCATCTATACTTTGGACAAAGACTCTCATCCATACATCATCTTCACTAATGTCCAGGTTATCAGCATAGTTATAGAATGATTCAAGATATTCCTCAGCTATAACACCTTCAGTCCTAGTGAACTTAGGCCTATACTTGTGATACTATCCAGCAGGCATGGCATTCAAAGGAGTGGGCAGTACCAGAGGTCCATACCAAGCAGCTATGATTCTTTCCAATTTGGTAGGTGCTTGTGGTCCTGCCATAGCTATGGTGGCTATAAGGGCACTAGAAGTCTGAATGACAGAGGGTCGAGGAGTGACTGATAGGACTAAAGGAGTATGATGGATAGGAGGAGTGGTTTCCTTTGGGCTTACAACAAAAGAAGAACCTAAAGAATAAGTAGCTCTATAGATCTCTAAGATTTTTTCTTCACTGCTAGTATTAGATGCTATACTCTCAACATGTATTTGTTCTGTTACAGGATTTTCTTGAAGAGATATAGAATATTGTTTAGAACTACCTAAACTTCATTCTCCTTTTTGCAATGCCTTTCTTTCTTTGATGATTCTTTCAGGGTCAGGTACTGGGTCAACTTGTGGCTTCTGAGGATTTCTTCGAGTATGCCTCAAAAACTGAGCCAACACTATGGAGTGGAGTCGCCAAGAGGTTCATCCTTCAATAGAGTTGCCAGATAGATGATTACAACCCAAATAGTGTCCAGAATTTGTCTATCATCAAAGCTAGATTTGTGTCATCCCCCAGGGAAGCTGAGCTTCAATCTCCTCTCTCCGGCAACGGTGCCAATTATGTTAGCACTCCAGGAAACTCTCTTAGGTTGTAGCTCGGAGATGCTTGGAAATATATAAATCTTCAATATCGTTCTCTAAACTATTGGAATGGATTGGGGTTTGGATCAAGTCAGATGATTGTTTCAACTCTATTTTCACTCAAAACATGCTTGAACACCCTTAGCTTGTCAAGGCTTTCAACCACTAATGCTCAATAATTTACAGATTCAATGAATAGATGGAGAATCCTAACTGTACTAGCAGATACATACATAAACACATGTGAATGGCTAGCTACAGAAAGTAAATGAAGCTTACAAATCTAATTTATCAATGCAGAGATAAGATGACATTTATCTGGCATTCAACAAAGAAGAAAACATGAATAACCCATTCAAGTGCAAGCTTAGAACAGAGGAAAAGATGGCGATTTAACATATAACAGCAAAAGAAGCTTGTATTACTGGAACAAAGATGAGACACTAGGAGGAATAGAGTATCCACGGTCTCCGAAAGTGAACCTCTAATACCTCGAACTTTCAGCCATCTATAGGATTTTTACAATGCTCTCGAACCCTTTGAGGCTTGAGATGTCTTAATCTATCCCCTCTATATTCTAACAAACACAGTAACCAAATTCTGGTAATTTCGCCACACTATCAAGTAGCTCTCTCATGCCAACGATGCTCCATGATCACTTCTGTTGGTTCGGCTACATCGTGCTGTGGCTTTTTCCCTCTTTCGGGTTTCTGTCTCCCGGCCTCTGTTTGCTCGAATCCCTCTTCTAGTGTTAAATAATCATTGCATAATGCCTTAAGGGGAGGTGGCCACCTATTCTGCAACGGATGAGTGCATCGGGCCTTTGAAATCCCTGAAACGACGCTTTCTGTTAACACAAAGAAATGCATTCGAACTTTGAAAATCCGCCAAAAACATTGTTCACCTAGACTTCAAATGTCCTCAAATCCGATCTATTCTCCTATATGGTCTGCTTATGAGTCGCTATCGCATGTCCCAAATGGCCTGTCCCTTTGTATTTTAGAAATACATTAAAACATTAAAAATCTTGTAAAAATGGCCTTGGGCGGATTTGAAATGACACACAATAGCCTTTCGGAACCCTTTCGGGTCCGGTTTATTGCATCAACGCTTTATCCTTTATATTTCGTTTAATAAACGAAATACGCAAATACAAAGGAAATTGTTGTTTCCCAGCACTCAAATCAAAACAAATATGGTTTATAATGTTATTGGGTCCGGCTAATCGCATCGCACATATATATAGGTATAAGGCTCGCTCCATTGTGTTTCTCTGATTTCGATATCGCAATGAAATTGATCACAATCGCAAATCACGATAACCCCAAGCCGTTTGGTGAGCGCTCTATTGTTGTTTGCCGATTACGATTCCCCGATCAGATTTGGACCGTTGATCGGGTAGATCTGACGGCTCTTGTGCCAATTTACTATAAGCCTCCGCTAAGCCTTATTTCACTGTTTTCTTGTATTTTTCAGCTCCTGATAGTGTTTTTCCGCCCGTTTGAAGGTTCCTCTTATGCAACGATTTTGATCTTTTGAATGATTTTAAGAAGATTTTTAAGACTTAGAGAGTGTTTTGGATCTGTTTAGATCAGCACCTCAGGGATAACACACCCAATCCCACATAATGGAGGTGAAAGGACAGAGGTTAAGAAGGTGATCCATCGTCTCCTCTTGTGAGTCATGTTTATTTATTAAAATAATGGAAATTAGGTGATGCAAGAGCATTCAGCCCAATAGTATCATTGTATTTTAGTAGACATAAGGGGGTCTTGTGTTTCAAGGAAGTTGGTTTCCTATGTTTTGAATTAAATGTAATTATTAATGTTTTGAGTGATTTTAATGAGAATAGGAATTAATTGAGTATTGTGAGTATATTTGTAAATGTTCTCAAATGTAGGAGAACATGAGGGATTTAGGATAATTGAGAGATGAGAGGATTTGAGAATTAATTGTAAAACTCAGATTAGGAGTTAGTTCATGATTTTATGGATTAGAGAGGATCCTTAGGGATGAGGAAGAGCTTTTAGGATTTTGTTGAGGAATCTATGGATCTAAACCAGGAATTGGTTTTAGAATCCCTTTATATAAATGTAAGCCTAAAAGGCAAAGACAGGGGTTAGAAAGTTAGATAATTAGTTGGTGAGATAGGCCAGATAGACAGAGTGTAAACAGAGGCCATTGATACTAGAACATACGGCCAAGGAGATAGATATCTCATTCTGTAATCGTTGTTTATATTTATAAATACAGAGGTTAATTTCAAACTTGCATAAGTGTGTTTCGAGTGTTGAATTATAGTGAATCAAAATTCTGTAATAGTTGTGTGCAGGAAGAATTCGGCGAAACACAGAGAGGAGGAGAAGAGACAGAGGAATCATAATGGGTCTTTGAATCCAGTTGAAGAATCAAAGTGAAGCTCGGAGAGAATAAGCGATGTATGAATTCATAGAAGGCAGGCTCAGAGAGAGTTGAGCAACGGAATAGTGAAAGGTCGAAACCTTGAAGAAAACCTAAAACCATAGGAAAAACACTGAAGAAATGAATCCAAGTCAAAGTGAGGGGACAGATGAAGATTGAATGCATAGGAACTATTGGATCTTGGAGATCAATGGATGAGGTCGAAGGAAATGATCGACCAAGATTAAATCATGTAGACTGGTGTCAAGAAATGAACAACGGAGATTGAATTATGCAGTAGCAAAAGAGGAATCTAGAGAAGTTGTCACAACCATCGATTGTATAAGATCTATTGTCATCAGGCACAAACAAGCTCGGGCGTTAGTCAACAAAGGAAGGCAGATTTAAAATAATGAGCGGGTTATCGAGTGGAGAAAAATGGTAAGTGGTATTGAAGGGTAGTCACCTGATTCCATTCATCGGTTGACACATAGCACAAGAGTGGAGAGACAAAATCGGTTTATCGGGCGAGTATTCTTCGTGCTTGTGTCTCACCCGATATCGTTTTGGATCATCAGATCAAGTAGATCCAGATCAACGGTAACAAAGTGTCATGCAAGTTTGATTGATCGGGAAAAGACATCAGCCGTCGGATCGGAGGGAGGATTAATGGTGGAGATTATTAGAAAATATCACATTGTAACATTTAAATGTGGAGGAATTAACCTTGGGCCATAAAGAAGTGTGACAAGCGATGCCGATGCGATCATCGAAGTGATCGCATCGCAAACATTCAACAATGCTTTATCGGCAGAGGAGTATATGACATGCCAAGTGAATGGAACTAATAGGGTTATATAGGCGCGATTATTATATTTTGAGTTCTGGAGGTTAATCGCATGTCGGAGGAGATGGGGGAACACATGTTAATGTGACCCGCGGAGATGCGATTGCGATTAGCAATAAAGGTAACCTTGGAAACTATGCAACGACTTTAAAAAGTGTGGAAAAGGTATGATTTATGTGGTAAGTCCAAGATTACCAAAGGTTAATTGTGGGGTTTGATTTATATATGCGGGCTTTAAGGACTTAATAAAATATTAACAAAGGTTTATAAGGGGTGATTAAGTCCGATAGAAAGGTGGTTTAGTAAAGACTGGGCTATTGTAATGAATGATTCTGTAGGGTTTAATAAAGGGGGCCTAAACCATTGTTGGTTGAAGATTTGACTCGTTAGTGGGTCAAATTCCTGGGGAAAATTATTTTATGCATGTTTGACATGCATACTGTGGGTCTAAGCGGGGTATCCTTGCATCATTAGGGGAAGGAGGTGAAATGTCACAAGTTGCATGTGAGGAGGAAAATGAAGGAAAATAATGGAAAATGAATAAAATAGAGGCCTCATTCATAAAAAAGGCTTCTGAGGATCAGTTGGTAACCTTTTGTTAGTTCAGTGTTGGAGATCTCTCTCATTATTCTCTCTCTCTCTCATACTTTTGGATACTTAGAGTTTTCTTGGAGCACTCTTAGAGGGTGTGGCATACTTAGATTCTTGGAGCAAGAAGGCAAAGGAAAAGTAGGAAAGCACAAGAAGGCATTGGAATCAACAAATAAATCAAATTTTCTTGCAGGTACCGAGTTGCATGTATGATTTCTTCACTAGATTTGGCATGCATGTCATATGCATGTGGATGTTTGGTTGTGATCTGTCACTGGCATGGAGGATTGCTTGGATCAACAACGAATTGCCTAAACTTTCCATTTCCTGGATAGACATGGTGATTGTGGGTTACTTTCATTATTTGTTTTTGGTTGGTCCTCATGTTCCTTAACTTGGGTTGAGTTACTAGTCCTGTAGCCTTGGTTGGACAAATTCTCTAGAGCCCTGTATCAACTTGGTTTGAGTTACTAGTCCTGGAGCCTTGGTTGGACAAATGCTTTGGAGCCATTGGTGGGTTGAGTTACTAGTCCTGGAGCCTTGGTTTGACAAACACTCTGGAGCCCGATAAAAGTTGTGGGTTGAGTTACTAGTCCTAGAACCTTGGTTGGACAAATGTTGTGGAGCCCTGGATGGTTGGGGTAGAGACCGATCTGATGATAGTTTGGTGATGTCCGATTATGAGATGAAATCATTGTTTGATGGGTTGAGATGGATGGTCTCTAGAAGCCCTGGATGAGTTTTAATTGATGTGTTTTATGAGATACCACATTCATGCTTGGAATATGGCATGGGGGTGAATGACTGAAGAGAGATTTGGCTCAACCATTCTATAGTTGGGTGGAATGTGGAAGTCTCATCTCGGGTTTGGATTTTGTAGCATTAGTGAAAGGTTATTTCTCCTTGTATTTATATGATTATTTTGATGAATTATATGTGGTCCATATGGTTGTACTTTCATGAGTATTTTCTGTTGCTATTATGCTGGTTATATATGTGTTTTATGACAACAACCATGTGTGTCTCTCATCATGTTTTTACTTATAATTGAATGATCAATGTATATATGACCTAATTGATGGAATGGAAGTTGATGTGTTGAGGCATCAATGGTTCTTAGCGATTCTCGGCTAAGTATAAGACCCCTATGCTCAGAATCATGAATTACACATGTAGATTACACATTCACAATATGTTTTACGAAATGCCTGTCATGCCTAGTAGGCGTCCAATCAAGGTCTTGAACAAGTACTTGATTTAGTACTATTATTTCCATGTTTATTTACTGATTTGAAGAGATGGATCAATTATGGGTAATGACTTGGGCTTTGAGCCTGAAAAAATGGCTTAAATCCTGGGGTCACTCGCACAACACTGGAAATTTTGGTCTACAGTCACTGGTAGGCAGGCCTGTGAGAGAAACTTTAGGTTGCTGGTAGCTCCCTCACCAATAACATGAGAGTGACTATGGCCTACGAGACCTAAAAAATAGTGGGACCTAGGGACAGGCTGCCTAAGTGATTGACTTGTCTTATGAGGGTTACGTTGATGGTGTTGGATGTCTGTATGGTGTGTTTCTGTCGTTTCCACTTCCTTAATGTGACTTAGGAGGTCAAATAATATCATAGTGGCCTCTCGTCGCATGTTTACCCCGATTTGTCGGTTTCTTGGGTAGATGTGGGAGGAGGGTGTTACAGAGCATGTCGCCTTCTTTTTTGTTTAAACAAAAAAAAAAACTTTATGAAGAGTTGTGGCTTAGAACCAAATAACCAAACCTTAAAATAGCTATTACCCTGCTAAATAAACTTCAATTTTGACTTTCAACGAATCCATAAAAAACATCAATAAATAACCTCTATAAAGAAGTTATACCTTATGCAAATCTCCATAAATGATAAATTTGAGCACTCATAGAGTGATATTTTAGCAGTCACCCATTTTAGCACATATATTTGAAAGGTCAATTTTACCATATGTACAGTTTCTAGCGTACCTTATTTCCTTCATATACATCCGCTATGCCACTTAAGTTGTTCGTATTCTGACTCAGATTTCACTTCTCACTACAACGATTGAAGATAAATCGCTTACAGGCTGACATAGATTTGCACCAAAAAATAGGCTTCTGTTGCAGTCTCCTTCGATCTTCACCAAAAAATGTTTTCGATGCTGTCTCATTTGATCTGCGAAAAAAAATAAAAAATGCTTCTGATGCGGTCACCTTTGATTTGCACCAAAAAGAAACAAGCTTCCACTGTGATCTCCTTCATCTTTACCAATGATAATAACCACTATGCCTTAACGCACTCATTGTAGGAATCTCAAAACATCAAAACATGGAGTTTAAAAGCAACTTAGTCGAGCGCTGATACCACTGTACTAGCCCGAATAAACTCCACAATGAAAGAGTGATTGTATTAATGATAAAATCACTTATTTATACACATGCAATTTAGGTATGAGACAATTGTGTCTCCATAACTTTTTAATGGTAAGAACTAAATAAAAAAGCTAATTACATAATGTACAATAAAAATCCCGAAGGATTAAGGAGTTCTAGGAACTTGGAAGATTTTTGAGAATTCCAACTTCAAGAAATAGGAGCTTGAGAATGGTACAAAAAGTTTTAAATTAAATAACCCCTCCTCTGAGTGGCCCATAACTTGAGAAACCATACCACTAGAAAAATAATAGGGTATAAGTCCAAAAATGAACTTAGTGTCTAAGAGAAGTTACCAAAAATAGAGAAAGATCTAGATTACCAAGAGATTATAAACTATATTTCCTTTGAAAACTAGTAATATAACCATAAAACAACCTATGTAGACCAAATTCTAAGGAGTTTCCATCATAAAGAAACGAGATAAAGAAATAGGACTAGTACATTCAAATTTCAGGAGGATGTGAAATATCCACCTTAATGGGGCAAGATTTCCCATCATCGTCACCACTCAAACGTAGAGCATGAGCCACATCTACTTCAATACACTTGATATGCACCCCCATATTCTTTGGGTTAAACACCACTTCATCCAACACGGACCAAATTTATTCATTCACTTCATTTCATTCCATGATCACCCTTCTCAACAAAATTTTTATTCTCCAATATAGGTCAATGGTTAACATGTATTGGTTCGTCCTGCCATGGGTGTCTTTTGTGTTAAGAACCCAATCTTGTATATCCTCCAACACTTCTAAATCTGACAAAAATTCCCTTCCCACTATGACATTCGCTTCAAATTTCCTCAGCTCTTATTGAAATCCTACTCAAATTTCTCTCTAAATAGAGGAGTTGAAGTCTCAAACCTCATTCTATCTTAGAAGCCACCAAACCCTCCTTGAATTCTGCTTCCTCGATAATGATGAGTTCTTTGCCTGACCATGGTTGAGAGCGAAGGAGCCTAGAACAAATACCCTCGTAGTAAGAGAGAGAATTTAGACCCATAGGCTTAAGAGATATCTCAAAAAATAAAGGACCCAACCTTTCTCGGTGCACTCAATGGGCATGTAGAAGCCAAAATGGAAACAAAATCAACAAGGGAAACAATAGCTTAGACTCTCACCCCACAAATTTCTCTAAAGCCATCATTAGATTCAGAGTGAAGGAGATGAATTCGTGTACTAGAGCTACTCTTGAAATGATGAGTAAAGATTCTTAGTCATCACCATCCAACAAGCACTAAACTCATTGTACAAACCAATTTTCCAACATTAAACAATTTTTGGTCTTAATAAAAACTAAATTGCAATATTATTAAATTATAATGCAGATATTTTTAATATTTATTTAATTATTACAAACACTTTGTTACAATTTCTTTTACTATTTTATTAAAAATGTTTTTATAAAACAAAAAGTAAATCATAGGTAAATCTTATTTAAAAAATTATTTAAATATTTTAATGCAATGTATGTTTGTTTTTTTAGCCAATAATGAACACGAACAACATTACAATTTGTTTTTGCTACCAATTAATCATATCATTGATTTTTATTGTCTTTTCATATCATGAGATTAGTATTATTTATCATGAGATTAGTATTATTTAGGTGTTTTCCAAATGGATCTAAAATATGTTTTTTATTTACAATATCTATGTAAGTTTAAATTTACAATGTAAAATATTATGTTTTTTTAAAATTATTATTATATTTATTTATTTATTATATTATTAGTTTAATATAAGTATTACTAATAACAAGTTCATTAGTACTAGTAATGCACTAAGATAAATATAACTAATCAAAGTAAAAATATTGATTTCAAGTTAGTGTTAAAGTTTAGAATCTAGTCAATTTAGGTTTCACTGATTGGTAAATTGGGGTATTTTGTTAATAATAATTTTGCATTGTAAAGTATAAATATATTTATTTTAAAAGGTGGTTGTTCTTGGCACATATATATGTGAAAGATAGGTTGAATATATTTCTAAAAAAAATATAAATATTAAAAATGGAGTTGCTTTATTTACTTAGTTATTTGTTGTTAGTATTGATAACCATTTTTTTTTATTTTAATTAATGATATTAAACTATAAAATTATAATAATTAAGTTTGCATATTTACATTGTGGGGAGTAACAACTATTAAAGTGTTGAAGAATCTATATTTATGCAAATACTTGCTTAAATGATGGTAAATATGTTATTTACATTAGTATGAGTTATTTTTGAGGATTTTAATTTTTTGTGGTTTCCCATGAAACTTAACAATGAAAAATCTAAAATATCTAAAAATCATGGCATAAATATTGTGGATAAACAATTTTAAATATCAATAACAAAATAATAACAAAATTGATTGGTTAAAAACAAAGTTATACCTAGTCAAGGGAAGAATGGAATAAGTAATATCATGTCAGCTAGCTACTAGTATAATAATAATAAAATAATAAAATAATAAAATAGAAAGTAAAGGTAACAAAATATGATGTAATGTCATTAAAAAAGTAAAATAATTTATATTACAATTAAAACTTGAAAAACATATATATATATAATGTTGGGGTAAGAAATACTTCAATTTCATTTAATTTTATTAATTTATATAGAGAGGTAAAAATTGGGGATATATATATATATATATATATATAATATTATAATAAAGATATAAATATATATATATATATATATATATAATATATATAAGTTCCAAGAGGGATAATATTTTTCCAAGTTTTGCACTCATTTAAAAGAGATTCACAAATCAAGAGATTTGATCCCTATCATCCCTAGATATATGCGACATTAAATAAATCTATGTTGGTAGTTATTTAAACAATATAAAGTTTTTAATTGTATCATCAAGGATCATTAAGATCCTTTGTTAGAAGGATTCGTCATTCTTTGAAGAAGCAAGTGTCACACAAATAGTCTACACTCCACATAGTGTAGGATCCACAATTTAGAAGGATGATGGTGTGATGACAAAGATGTGCAGCATGACAATTTGGTTGAAGTACTTTCATCTTCAAGCAAGGAAAGGAAGTTTCTCCAAGAAAGTCTAGATGGCCACATAAAATAAGAGGTCTATATATATATTTGGTAACAGATAGATAAAGTCATCATATGGTTGTAGATAAAATGGGTAGAATGCTCTATCTCATGAGCATGATGAAGAAAACTCTTCCTTTACAAAGATACATGAAGGCATGTAGACAATATGCCTTGAACTCTTCTACATATTGATAAGATGAAATCAACATAATATGACCTCATGAAGAATATGAGGAAGTTGGCAATCATGATTCCTATTATGAAGGAACTATGCATAGATGATTCTAAGAAAGCAATATGTGAAGAAGGTGAAATAAGAGTTCGTGAAAGATGTATATATAGTCATGTGAGGTAAGATAAGTGATCAATATTTGATAACAAGAAGGATTAGCTATGACATCTCCATGGAGAAGGTATAAACACTGTGATATGTATGTTGGAGAAGGCAAACCTTGGTAATGTATGTCTTGGAGATGGATTCATACAATGTGTGAAAGGATATTGATGTTGCTATAAGCATATTTCATGACAAAGGGCCATCATAAAGAGGTGATGTTGATTTGATATTCATTTTTTATTTTTGATAGAAAACATTTGGTTGGGTTGTAACAAGACTATTGAAAGAGGGTTGTAGAAGTTCATCTACAACTAAGATTGGATGGAAGATCCTGAAAGGAACATGATTTGGAGAAAGGTAGCAGTATAAAGGAAAACAGATGATGACTAAGGTCACTTCCCAATGAAGAGAAGGATGACATGACTATTGATTCAACACTATGTTTTGTTGAAGGTAAGTGATGGAGAAGATGGTTGATGCCACTGAAAAGTAAACTACCCCTGCAAAACGCCTACTTACAGAAACCATCTAGTGTATGTATTGAAGCAACAAGAATGGATACAAACATAAGTTTAGTTTAACCAAACTGGGGTGAATTATATACTTACTTCTTGAGATCTGGGGGTTGCTCGGGCCTGCTCATGATGCCTCTTAAGAGGGGAAAATCACAAACAAAAAATGAGCAGCAACGTGTGAACCGAAACTCGGTTACTGCACTCAAGATAGCGATACTGTTGCTTCCATTGCCATTGGCATTCTACAGTTGTGAGTGTTAATAGTTTGTTTAATAACCACAATATGCCTAACCCACACACATTTTCATGAGAGCAAGTTAGTATACATTTTATATTTTTTTAGGGGTTTGAATTTGGTGGTAAAAAAAATTATGAAATGGTGTATTTTCGTTATTTAAAAAGGAATTTTTGAATGCATAAGTGTCTTTAGGGTTTTCAAAAACTCTTAGGATATTTGAAATGCTTAAATTACAAAGTTTAAATTTAGAAATTTAGTTACTAAACTTTATGGGTCTGCCGTTATTAACAAAATAGGAAAATACAATAGCTAAAACGACGTGGAAGCACAGAAGGTGAAGTGATGGCTATTAACAAAATAGGGAAGACGACGGTGGCTAAAACAGCGTGGAAGAAGAGAAATAAGTGGACTAATGGAAACTGAGACAAAACACAAGGATATTCAGAACACAAGAAGCCATGACAATATGGAATAAATATGGAAAGCTAAAGCATACTGTTCAGTTTTATAAACATTTAAAGGCACGACGGTGTTACTAGTCGGCGTATCATAGTTGTTAATGGATTGTTATTTAACCGAAGTATTTTCATGTGGTCTTTTGCAATGTGCATCGTTCGGTGCAGGGCTAGTTTTCTTTAGTTTAAATGTAAACCTGCGTGTTTCATATGAGGATTGTGGGGAAGCAGTTACCCTATAGTAGTCGGGGTTTTGATATCAGAAGAGAAATCAGGCCGGGTTTTTGATTTCAGAAGAGAAATCTGGTACCACTTGAAAACGAACCAGGAAATACTTGTTTTTGGGGAAACTCGAATATTGTGACAAAAGCTTGAACAGTTGATTGACTGGAAGTACAGAAGCCGAGAAATTCTGAGTAATACTAGTCAAAATGAAGGGCAAGGGGAAGGGGATTGGGAAGGGGGGGAAACACGACCAAGAAGAAGATGGGTCGGAATTGGATGGAATCATCACAGATAAACGCTTCGTCCACCTACATTCAGACCCTCGATTTATGCGGCTGCCCAGAAACAATTCCAAGGTATCTATTGACTCTAGGTTCCAGCCTATGTTCTCTGATAAGAATTTCTCTGAATCTTCTTCTTTAGCTTTCGATAAGAGAGGCAGACCCAAAAAAAAGAGTGAAACAAACAAATTGCACCAGTTTTACTATCATCTCAATCAAGATGAGGAGGCAGAGGAAGAAAAAGACGGCACAAATGAACAGGCCAAGAAAAGTGATGAACTCAACGCGGACAAAAAACAGAAGAATGACGAAGGTAAAACAAACAGACAGAAGGAAGAAACTGATGCTGTTGGCCTTTTGTCAAATTCCAATTCAGCACAGACATCAACAAAGGGAAGAAAAAATGGAAACAAGGATAGGCCAAAACAGGGAGAAATGGCCATTGGGTTTTCTGATAATGTGACTGCGGATGAACATGGACACGAGAATACCCATGGAGTGGAGGCTTTGGACATTGTAACAAAAACTGGTCTGGATGATTCCCAGAAGAAGAAAAAGAAGAAGAAGAAAAAGAAGAAGAAAGAACAGGAACTGGATGACAGGTTTGTTGATATGGATGAAACATTATATACAAAAGAAGGTCATGAGGATAAAATGGTGGGTGAGTTGGAGATTAAAAAGAAGAAAAATAAGTTTACCTTAGATGGAGACATGTGCACATACGGAGCTCATGAGAATAACCAGGCAGTAAAGCTGAAAAAGAAGAAAAAGGATTGCAAGAAGAACCATCGCTTAGCTACTTCAGAAGAAAATATGTATATGGGCCAGGGCGACGTAGATACTCAGGGGGTAGCACATGTAAAAGAAAAGAAAGAGCAAGTGAGAGCACACTTGGAGGTAGAGACTCGCATGGCTTCAGGTAGCCGCAAATCTAATGATAATGGGGGGAGTACTTCAAAGAAAAAGAGAGAAGGGAGCAAGCCCAAGTACTGTGGAGAGGATTTTAATGTCGAAGACGACCCTGATGTTATTGAGGTACCACGAAGAAAGGATGATAGTGATGATCGAAAGAAATGGAAATCAAATCAGGATTCCATTTTTGGAGCAGGAGGGAAGCGAAGCACTACCGTGGAAGAATTCCGAAAAAAGGATTGTGGGAACGAGAAGGATCAAGAGAAAAGTGAATCTGAGTCTTTTTCAGATGACTATTTTGACGTCTCCGAGAGTGAAGAAGATGAAACATCTTCATCATCTGATAACGATGATGACTATGATGATCAGATAGAGTTTGAATTTTCAAAGCAGGTATTACGAACATTTTTTTCGTTCTGCAGACATAGATATATAGATATACTGTTTATCATTATACTTGATTCAAGTTTGTATGATTTGCAATGCTTGTTATATTTTACCTTAGGTATTTGATTCTATCGAAAAAGTGATATTAGTTCAGGTCCTCCATGTCTGAATTTGTGTAGTCTTGCCATCCATGAATGACAATAGCCAAACAATGCCCAAGTGTACAGCGCAGTGGACGCCTGTTCATAGGCATTATCTGCTCTGAAAAAAGAGCAGAAGCTGTAAAAACCTTCAATGCTTTGGTTTTACACCCAATGAACGAGGTTTATCATAATGGTAATGGCCCTTTAAATAAGGTAATTGTAGTTTTAGTTGGCACTTTCAAGTATTGTGCTGCAGGGGATTTGTAATTCCATTGAAAGTTTAACTATTGTGAAAATTGCAAAAATCTGGGCCTAAAACAAATTCAGAAAATTTCACCTCAATACTCGAGGGTCCCCGTATTTGTTTTCTGTGAACTTTCAGTCTTAAGGCTGACTCTGAAATATTAATAACAGCAGCATATATTTTACTTCTGTCCAACAAAAAACACCAGGCAGTCCAAGAAAACAAACACTGAAACAATGCACTTCAAGGGGAGAAGATTCACAGCTTGAAGGGCTCAATCCCCTTCACAAATCGATCTGGGAAATACTTTATAACAACGGGTTCATTACAACCCTAAATCTGCTCGTTTAGTGTTTTATTGTCTTAGCTTGTTAAATCATTTAACATATCGACTAACTGTTGATGATAAGTCAACATACCAAACAACCCTAGAAACTGCTTATTGACATGAGAAATTTAAGTCTGATTTGCAGATTTGCAATGCACAATATTTGGACAGCAAAGGTACACTTCATATTACAACATAATGGAGATACAAGTTCATACAATCAGCTCATCATAAGTTGGTATAACATACCTTATCCACTTATCACAAGCTAGGACCTAGGCCACTTGGTTCAATTTCATCTTTGAGTTAATGACCTTGAAGTTCGACAAAAAATTGACAATGAAAATTTGGTAAGAAATGTCGGCATTAAGAAATTTGGTTTCATGAATCTAATTGGATTTGTAGGGGAGTATATCTGATTTAGCATTCAAATTCTAATTTGGTTCAGAGTTTGGCGTGCTTTAATGAATTTGTTCAAATTTGCTTTGAGTTCAGTGAATTTTGAATTTGAGCCTTCAATTTCGCCAAACCCTAGCCTTGCATCCACCATTAATAATGAACCTTCAACAACAATCATGGCCCTAGTGAGACATCCCACCAAGTTACTCTTAGCCCCTCCAAAGGCTCAACAACAAGCTAGTATTAACTTCAACAGATTCACCCATGATAGTCCATTTGGATCACAATTCCTCTAGGAGATTCTCAAGTTTGCATTAGACAAACTACCAGTGTTCGTCGGTCCTCTAGTGTTAATGGCTTACTCTAAGGTTTACATTACTCAAACCGTAAGCCTTCTTGCATCACATAGGTACAAAGGCTCCAAGACAAACCCTAACTCTAGCCTACCAAGTTTCTTGTCCATCCTAGGGTTTGCATCCCACAAATTCTAGGTCTTCCTCTATTACATCATACAAGCACCAAGACCTCAAAACAATGTTACAATGGAATATCAATCAATAATATGTCAACATAAGCTCCAATTCTTCTTCAAACTAGGCATTGTATCAAGCTCCAGGACTCCTCTGCTCCTTTAGCTCTCCATGCTCTTGCTTTAGCATTTATATCACATAAATCTTAGTTCTTCTTCTTTAGGGTACATCACAAATACTCAATTCAACCATTGTCACAGACAGGAATCTTGAATTTAAAAAATATTATTTCTATTTTGTGTTTTTCTGAAGATCCATATTATTATAGAGTATCTATAATCAATACTTAGTCAATTTTTTTATCATAAGAATGCAAGTAATTTTTTTTTACTGAAAATTAAAAAAATGTCATACTAGCTTCAGTTTTCCTTTCCTTGATTTGTTTAAGAGATTATTTTGGGATTTGCATTTTTCCTCCTTGTACACTGCATAAGTTTGATTATTGTGTTTTTGCTGGTTTGGATCCGTATGCATGATTTTCTAACGTACTGTGTTACTTTTATTTTAAGCATTTACTGTGTGTATGTGGGAGCATCTCTACTTCATGGCCTCTTCATCATTTTATGAACAGATGGTATCATCTCGATTGAACTGCCTTCTGTGCATTCAATTATTGTGGGCGATACCTTGCTTCTAAATCTCCAAAGAAACTCATAGCTAGCCTGTTAAATCTCCAAAGAAACTCATAGCTAGTCCTCTTAATCTCCAATAAGCTTATAATGAGTCCTCTTTTAGGCACTTGCTAGAATTTTCCACTTGATTTTAGGTGTGGCAGTTCCTTTCCCATCGCATGGGTATCCTATGGGTAACTACACAACTAGTTGACAGATTTTCACAGGTAAGGAGGGCAAGCATGATGCCCCTCACTAGATGTGAATCTTTTTTGCTCTCCTGTTTCTGTAGCATTGAGTCCAATGTTAGGTGTGCTTTCATATTATTATGAAGCATTGCCATAGACTTTCATGTCAAGAACATGATATTCATTGAACTATTGAGTATCAGCTACTGATGTTTTTGTTACTGTTTTATTGGGACACAATCTAATTGTCCAAAATTCAACAGTCAGCTACAATAGAAGCCTAGATTACTATGTCTTTTACTTTGTTTTACTAGTTTTCATTCCTTGTACTGAATGTTCTTGGTAAGCCTCTCTACTTTTTGTGATTGAAATATTTGACCTAAAGGTTTTCCTGACGGTTCATCTTTTCTTGTTATAGGAAGAAGTACCAACTCTGGATCATGAGACTCGAAGACTAGCAGTTGTCAACATGGACTGGAACCAAATTAAGGTATATATTCATGCCTGCTTTAATATTCTTGGACTCTTCCTAAAAATGATGCTCAAATGTTCCCTCTTTCTCTTTCTCTTATGCAAGCAAACAAAATCTTATATTACGAGGGAAATGGTAACTATAGCAGAATCTCTACATTTCATCACTTCCCCTTCCAATTCAGGCTAGAAGGGCAGACAATTTTGACTGCACTCCAATATCTGCAGCTATGATATCCTCCCCAATTAGAAAGCACTTGGTACTAATCTTAATTGCTCAGTCGTCTAAAAACTGATGCTAATCCATATTACAGAAATTCTTTTTAGACCCTTGAAAAGGCACCTGACATCTTATGGACCATAGAAAGTAGATAGCAAAAAGCCAAAGCACAAACCAAAACCACCTTGGGTCGCCAAAGATTGCATCTCTTCAATTGACAGGCCTTTCAATGAGGGCATGGAACTTTTGACCAGTCTGTTTCCAAAGTTGTCTGGCAAAGTCACAATCCCAGAAAATGTGCTCGGCAAGGGTCCTGAAAACATCTTATTGGCAATATCGGCGAAAATATTGGCAAATACAAAAAATCTTTTTTTTTTCCTCATATTTTTAAACATATAAATAAGTAATGATATTTAGCCGATGTTTTCAAAATATCATGATATTTAGATGATATTTTCAAAATATTGCGATATTTTCAAATCTGAAAATATCGCGATATTATCAACACTGCTAATTTCACATTTGAAAGCCCTTATATATATATATATATAAACGAAATCTGGGTTATTTTCATGGATTATATGCCCTGAAACAGTGAGTAGATAACTGCTTTCTCTGTCATTTGTTGGAAAGTATATTCAGATATTTGACCAAAGATACGTATTAATCCCTCATGATTTCCCTGCTTTAAGTGATGCAAAGGTCAAATAGATTAGCAAACTTATATTCCTGCTAATTTGAGGGAGTTTGGAAAATGTGATGTCTTGTAAAATATGCAAGGAGACCTTATTTTTTTTGTATTTATTTGAAGAAAAAATTGTGACTTTTCATTAGAGAGTGAAAATTATTAGACTTTCAATTGTTAGAATGTGATCTATTTCTATGTGATGCTTGTTTGACAAACCAAATATAACTAAGATGCTTCATGGAAATGGTCTGAAATTTTCTTGTTTAGTTAATCTCTCTTTCTATCTCTTATTCCTTTTGAGCATATATACTTGCTTAAACTTCTGTGTTGGAAGGCTGTATGTATTTTTGTATATTTTTAGGGTTCTTGGGCTAAAGCTTGAGCCTTATTATATTAGTGATTTTATCTCTGTTTCTTCTTCACGAACATTGGAGTTGAGATGTTGATCCTCAAGTTTTTTGCACTCCACACTTGTGCATAACTTTACAGAATTTTGGGCATTCAAGGAGCCACAAGCCAAAATTTATTTTGGGCATGCTATATGCAGTTTATTTATGGTACAAATTGTATAATGACATATGAAAAGAGAATTTTATTATTATTATTATTATTGTTCTTGAGGCATGGGTTTCATGCTCAAGAGAAATTTATTTTATAGGTCAAGCTCCCATTGAGAGCTTCTAGGGCTTGTCATTATGTATACGAGTCAAGAGAATCATTGTCATGTATGAAAGATCCATTTGGCCATGTTATATATTGTAAAGAAATTTTATTTGAGTCAAAATAGAGTCAAAAGACCATCCAAGACTTCGTCAAGTGCTAACAAGCAAGTTGTCCTACAAAGAAGCAAAGTCGGCCTATCTAGAAGATGAGGTCGACTTATTTGGGGGCTCAAGAAAGCTTATATAAAGGAGTACTCGTCCTCATTCATGTAACACACACTCAAGCATCAAGAAGAGTTCAATCAAGGAAGAGATGTGCGAGAAAGAGGAGGACAACCAAGGAGAAGAAAATCGAGTTTCCGGGCCTGTTTTTGGGTATTCTCCTCACATGTGCGAAGTGGATTAGGGCATACTTCTGCAGTAGCAAATACCAAACTGCAGTCATCATCAAGAGTCGAGTTTTGGGTAAAGAAAGGTCTCTCTAGCAAGCCGATTTGTCAAGGAAGGGAAGTCAAGTCAAGCAAAGAAGAAAGGAGGCAAATTTGTCCATCTTCAAGCCACACGTGTGATCTGGGGTTTTTGTAAAAGAAGTCGAAATTGCAGGTCTGCATGAGCTAGTCAAAATTCTGATCTAGGGCCGAAATCTGATGTCCTGGGACAAGTTTGACTAGTGTTGACTTGGAGGAAGTAAAGTCCATCAAGGAGAAACATTGACTTGGTCTTGAAGGAGTCTTGGTCAAGGGTCTAAATCTTGGAATTCGTCAATTGAAGTTCTATAAGAAGAGAAGGATTCTAGTGGGTTTTCCTCTTAGTTGGAGAGGTTTTGGCCCTGGCTGATCACCTACGTCTTGTGTCCTATTTTTTCATTGATTTTATTGTTTGGTAGCTGTTTGATGATAGAGAACACTAACAATAATCAAGTGAAAGAAGAAGCTAATCAAGATAAGTAAAAATTCATCACAAGCAATGCAAAGTAGGAGAAATCACCTAATCTAGCTGCCATAGATTTTTCAACATGGTATCAGAGCTAAGATGACAAGACAAGGAAAGACAACTTAAAGAAGGACACTCAAGGGCCAAAGCACTAGAAAGATCATCAAAAGCATCAATCATCAAGAAAGACCATTCATCTCAAGGATCACTACATATCAAGCATTGTTGGAAAACTCGCACATCATCATCAAAGAAGATCTCAAGAACCCTACATAGAAGGACTACTCATTGAAATGACCACCATAGTGCTCAATGCACTACCAGAGGAATGGGGGCAACTTTACATCAAGTATCTATGGAAAGAATGAAGCTACCCCATTCAATGAACTTTGGTCACTATGTAAAATTGAAGAAACTAGGTTGAGGGCAAAAAGTGATGTAGGATCAAACGAGCAAGTTCAAGCATTTGTTGCCGTGGCTAAGAAAAAAGGAAAGTTTGGGAAGTTTGGTCCTCAGAAAAAGAAGAAAATTATGTCAAAGATCCAATGCCATAGCTGTCATGAATATGAGCACTACAAGAGAGATTGTCCAAAACTCAAAAACGACAACAACAAACAAGTAAGGGATGAAGTTCATGTCACCAAAGAAGTAGAAGAAGTTGAAAAGAAGAAATCAAAGGAGGAAGTGAGAGATATCTACTATGACTGAGATAATCTTCTTCACTTAGTACTTTTCAGGTTTTGCAAAATATGGCTATCATGATAGCAAACATGATAAGCATGATAGGAAGCATCAGTTTAGGGCATGGCATAATTGCATACGATTGAAGCAAGAGCTCATTATAAGAAAGCTTGAAAAATAGCTGAAGTAGAAATCTACATAATTATAACAGTCAAGTAGCTTGTGGTAACCTCATTGAAGGCATAAGTAGTACTTATGGGTAGAAGAAAGGCATCTAGCGTAGAATAAGTTCATCATGCATCATCATCACTAGAAAGGAGCATTTGCAGAATGAGGATAATTAAGATCCTCCATTAGAATATGCATTAGAAAGTTCACCTCTCTTGGGAAAATCAAGTGTCTCGCTAAGAATTCCTTCTTGTATGGGATTCAGGAAGGATGATGGTATGGTGACAAAAGAATGCAGCATGGTTGAAGAACTTTCAAGAAGCTGCTGAAGTAAGCCTAGATGAGCAAAAGAAGGAAAGAGGTATGTATGCATGTATTTGATTAAGTCATGTCATCATATGGTTGCATCATGAGCATGATCAAAGAAAAGGGATCTCTTCTTTTAGAAATATGCATGTAGGCATAGTTCACATATTGACAAGATGAAATCAACATAATATGTCCTCATATGGAATATGAGGTGGTTAACAAAAGATGAAGGAACTATGATGGAAGTTCTTGGGAAGCAATATGTGAAGAAAGAAGAAGAGATCGTGAAAGATGCAACTATAGTCACATAAGAAAAGATAAGAAATCAACGTCCGATGATTAGAAGAATTGGCTAGGACATCTCCATGGAGAAGATGTGAAGACTCTTGTAAAGTCTGGAAAGGAAGGAGACCTTTGACATTGAATATCTTGGAGATGTGTCAATATATGTGTGGGATGTTGATGTTGCAAACAAACAGATGCCATGATCAAATGCCATCATAAAAGGTAACTTTGATTTGATGTTCATTTTGATTTTTGAGCCACATTTGGATGGGTTAATGCAAGGCTACCGAAAAACGAGTTGTAGATGTTATCTACAACTAACACTCATGTGGTGGGATGGAAGATCCTAAATGGAACATGATGCAGAAAAGGTCCCTGTATGAAGGAAAGCCAGATGTGGACTAGAAGATCACTTTTCGATGAAGAAAAGGATGACATGACTGACATTGTTCGTAAAGGAAAGTGATGGATGACCGATGCCCTACAAAGAAAAGATGAAGGCTCCATAATATTGAAGAAGAAATTCATGACATTGAAAGGAGGATCCCTACAAGCAACTACAGGCCCATGATCTCCACCAAAGAATAGATAACTGCTGTTGGAAACAAGTCCTTGGTTAAGAGCGAGCTTGGAAACACGTCCCTGGTTAAGAGGGAGAATGGAAGCAAGTCCTTGGTTAAGAGGGAGCTTGGACAAGTCACAGGATGAGAGGGAACTTGGGTACATTCCTTTATAAGAATGGGTATATCCTCCCTAGTTGAGAGGGAGAGATAGACACATCATTCTTGTCTTTGTTTTAGGAAGAAAGAATAAAGGAATGGGTAAGCATTTAACGTTCGATACTCTTTGAGGATGTGGTATGGCATTCAAGATAAGAGTAGTCGTAGAGGACCGATATTCATTAAGGACTGAGAATCCAAGATAAGAATAGTCCTGTAATGACATACCTTGTGAACACCCGGGTGGGGTTATGTTCCTTGAGAGACAATGATGATGGTGTTTATAAACCATTAGTCTCGCCAGCATTGTGCGCTGATCTTGCGGAGATATAGAGCTGTTATTCAAGGCCTTGCTATGTGACAATGCTAGATAATATGATGCTAAACATATGGGTTACCAATCAGACTCTTCTCATCAGAATTCTTCATATTGAGAATGTCCAAGTACCTTGTATGAATTATGAATACCTCCCTAGTTAAGAGGGATTGTTGAAATATGTAACTAGGTTCGGTCTTCATAATGATATATGTAATCATGATTTCATGTATTTAATGAATAGAGAAAAATAAATTTATTATTATCGTTCTTGTAGCATCTCCTTCGCTATGCGGGTCACCTATTGTTTTGGTACCCAAGAAGAATGGAAAGCATGTCACTAAGTGGAACTTAAGGAGTGGTTATCATCAAAGCAGAATTGGTGAAGGAGACACATGGAAAACGACATTCAAAACAAAGCAAGGTTTGTTTGAATGGCCAGTCATTCCTTTTGGTTTATGAAATGCTCCTGCTACCTTCATGCGTGCGATGAATGATGTGTTGAGGCCATTTCTTGATGAGTTTGTTATAATATACTTAGATGACATCTTAAGAGGAAGTCTACTTGCAATAACCTCAGGGGTTCAAAGTACAAGTTCGAAGGACACATGTATGCAAGGTGAAGAAAGCTCTCTATGGCTTGAAGCAAGCCCCTAGGGCTTGGTATGAGAGGATTGATAGCTATGTTATGAAGTTGGGATTCACGACGAGCTATACTGATCCCAACCTATACTTCAAGGTTGAAAAGCACATGGCTCTCATTTTGGTCCTTTAGGTTGATGATCTCCTTCTGACAGGTGTCGACCCTCTCTTTTATAAATGCAAGAGGAGGGAGTTGACTTCCGAGTTCGAGATGAAGGACCTAGGATTGATGCACTACTTCCTAGGCTTGGAGGTTTGGCAAAAACCAACTACTTCCTAGGCTTGGAGGTTTGGCAAAAGCCAACTACTTCCTAGGCTTGGAGGTCTGGCAAAAGGTAGGTGAGATTTTCCTTTCTCAAGGAAAATACATTGTGAAGTTGCTAGAGAGATGTGGGAAGGTGGATTGCAAGTTTGTTTCTACTCCGATGAAACTCAACTTCAAGAAGCTATGTGGAAATGCTGTTGGCCCAGAATTGACAAACCCTTCCGAGTATCGACAACTTGTGGTGGCCCTAATGTGCTTGGTAAACTCTCAATTAGACATATGTTTCTGTGTGGCACACTCAACTATGGGATGAGATACAATGCCAGGAATTTGAGGCTACATGGATATACTGATGGTGACTGGGCTGGCATTGTGGTGGATAGAAAGAGCACATCAGGATGTTGCTTCTCATTGGGATCTTTTTTGATTTCTTGGATAAGTAGGAAGCAAAAATTGGTTGCTTTAAGCATTGCCAAGGCCGAATATATTGTTGGTAGTATGGCCTATTGTGAAGCTGTTTGGTTGAGGAAACTCTTTAGTGAGCTATTTGAGCACGTCTTGGATACCACCATGATCTGTTGCGACAACCAAAGTGGTATTCACCTTTAGGACAATCTCGTCTTCCACGAGCACATTGATATTAGGTACCACTTTATTCGGTATATGGTAGAACGAGAAGCAGTAAGGCTCCAACACATCAGGATTGATGAGCAGGTGCAAAAATCCTCACGAAGCCCTCAGGGAAGGTGAAATTCTTAGCCTTCCGAGAGAGACTTGGAGTCATGGAAGGACCCTGTCATGAGCATCTCGCTTGAGTTGGACATTGAGCTCTAGTAGCTTTGAGGGCTTAGGGTACTTCTTGAAGCTATGAGCAACCATAGGGTGAGTGGTTCACCTTCCCCTATAGGTGCGCTATGTACAGGTTGAGTGGTTCACCTTCCCCTATGATACCCCATGATGGTTGACATGTGTGTAGGGTGAGTGGTTCACCTTCCTCTGCAATTGACATATGCATAGGATGAGTGGTCCACCTTCTCCTGTGGATGCCCCAACGTACATCGTACCCATGTAGTTCGGGACTCATGGGAAGTACCTCTCATCTGGCCAATGAGTTGGGAAAAGAGGATAGGGACCATATCACTACAAATGGACGCATCATGTACTTACTATTGCCATACTCCCTATGTCTAGGATGCACGATGTTCAACAACTGGATTAGGGATCAAGTATGATTGGGGTTCTACCCATGGATTGAATTTGGTCAGTGGAGAGTGGTAAGGTCTTGTGACTCACTCTCAATCAATTCTTCTTCATTATCTATATCAATGTTCAACAGAGCAAAGACCAGATGTAGAGATGGTACATGATGGCATGATGATGGATGGATTGGCAAGGGGAATTCTCCCTAGTTGAGAGGGAGTATTAAAATCGATAACTAGGGCAAAATTCCACAATGGATAACTCATTTGATGGAGATGATGATTGCATTGAATTCCTCTTTTCGCGAGGACCAAAATTGACCTAAAGATCATCAAATTTGGACAAGCAGAAATGTGCTTTTGAATTTATGCCCACACAGGTGTAAAATGTCAAGGTTAGTCACGACTCACATCATGATGTAGGCTCATAAAGCCCAATGGACATATCTCTTGATCCTCAATGATTTGTATAAATATAAGAGACCTCCATCCTCATTTAGCACTTCATTCACTCACACATTCTTCTCTCTCACCATCTGATTAGTTCGTATAACTTATTGGGCATCTCTTTTCCTCACCGTGTGGCAGTAGAAGGACAAATTGTAGGACGAATTACAGGGCCAAAATTTCAGAGACTATTGCAGATTTGACCAATGTTGACTAGCGGTGGTTTGACCTCCTTTGGTTACGATTTTTTGTGCTTGAATTTCATTTTTGGAAAGCTGCATTTATTGACACATGAACTGAGGCATTTTGTTGACTTTGACCGTAGACATATCACAGGGTTGACTGTTGGCTTCACCATAGAGTTTGACCAAGTTTGATCGTTATTTTCAAGATTGTTTTGGGTTGACTTTGACCACCTTATCGGGCCGTGTTTGACCACATTTTGCTACAACTTTGACCAACGTTGACTTTTTGGTTAGGGCTGTTGACTGTTCCAAAAAGTTTCAAATTTGACAAGGCTGCTTTAATCATCACTTGGCAAGTTAATTTTGACTTTATTGTAAGCTCTCTCTTTGCTGAACATTTGATATAATAATAAGAAGAATTGATCAAAGGGTTTTCCCATCTTGGGGTTTTTCCCTAGCATTTGTCAAATCTGTTGTCGTCTTGTCTTTTGCTTTTATTGTTCATGTTTCATCTATAGTCACTGTCAATGTGATTTATGGTTAATGTAATTGCTATTGGAAATCTAAATTGAAAATTGTCATTGGGTTGCTAAAGGAACATTGAAGTAATTGTGCTAAGCATAGCATATACCATTCTTAACTAAAATCAATAGTACACCATAGGGGAAGGTGAACCACTTGTGACTTACCCTATGCTCATATAGCTCCAAGAAGTACCCCAGGCTGCTAGATGCTCCCAAAACTCAATGTCCAACTCAAGAGGGACCCTCATGGGAGGGTCTTTCCACGACTCCAAGCCTCTCTCTTAAGGCTAAGAACTTGGCCTTTCTTAAGGGCTTCGTGAGGATGTCAACAACCTATTCATCTGTGTTGGTGTGTTGGAGCCTCATTGCTCCATTGTATAATATCCCGGATAAAGTGGTACCTGATATCAATATGTTTGGATCAATCATGGAACACGAGATTCTTTGAAAGGCAAATCCCACTTTGGTTATCACAATAACTGACATTGGTATCCAACACGTGTTCAAATAGCTCACTGAAGAGCTTTCTCAACCAAATGGCTTCACAACAAGCCATACTAGTTGCAATATATTTAGCCTTAGGAGTGCTTAGTGCAATAGATTTTTGTTTCCGATTCATCCATGAAATTGAAGCAAATCCCAAAGAGAAACAACACCCTGGTGTGCTTTTCCTATCCACCACATTGCCAGCCTAGTCAATATTAGTATATCCATGTAGTCTCAGATTTCTGGCAGTGTACCTTAGTCCATGGTTGATAGTACCATGAAGATATCTCAAAAGATTCTTAGCAACAACCCAATGTATATGATGAGGCTCAACCATAAATTGACTTAATGTATTAACAACAAAGCATATGTTTGGTCGTGTGTTCACCAAGAGCATCAATGCTCCCACAAGTTGTCTATATTTAGTAGGATTTGCCAAATCCATACCAACAACACTTCCACATAGAAATTTAGTTCCATCGGTGTAGTCACTGACTTGTATTCCACCATGTCACATCTCTCTAGCAACTTCACAACATATTTTCCTTGGGAAAGGAAAATCTCACCTGGTATTTGCTAGACCTCCAAGCCTAGGAAGTAATACATCAATCCTAGGTCCTTAATCTCAAGTTCAGAAGTCAACTCCCTCTTACATCGATAAATGAGAGGGTCTGCACCAAGTGGGAAATAGATCATCAACATACAAGACCAAAATAAGTGGCATGTCTTTTTCAACATTGAAGTATAAGTTCGGACCAACGTAACATCTTGTAAATCCCAACTTCACAAGATAGCTATCAATCCTCTCATACTTCTCTGATGTCTTGCTTTCACTAGAAGGGAATGGTCCCTTTATATGTTTTTCAGCTACACATCCTTGACAAACTCCTTAATGATTCATATGAAACCCGAGCATCCCTTTGACCATCTTCCTTACACCAGGTAAGGCTTTGTAATGTAAGAGAGCAATTCTCTGGTGCCATAGCTCACATTGAATAGAGGTGTCATTAGCCAAAGCACCCAAACGACCCACCAACTTGATAAAGACCATCAACCATAAACCCATGAGTAAAAGCATCTTTAAAGTTCTTATTCCATGTACGTACCTTTCCATCAATGAACACTACCTTGAAGCCTTTGTCTTCCATCGCAGAAATAGACACCAAATTCTCCTTTAAATTGGGCACATACAAAACATCTTGAAGATGTATGGTTTGACCATAGTTCAAGTGAAGAGTAATAGTTCCTATCCCTTTCACGGAGTAGGTGGCAATATTCTCTAGCATACTGGCCAAACTTTTTGCAACTGTAGCATCTTCCTTTGCCTTTTCCTTTGAATCCCTTCTTAGATCCCGGACCCTGCCTTCTTGAATTAGATGGACCAGCATCATTCCTCCTTTTAGCATGTGCAGAGAAAGCAATACATTCATTTCCATTGGCAGAATTATTTCTTCCCATCATCCTTATTTCCTCTTGAGTGCATCTAGTCAATAGCTCATCAAAACCAGGTATCCTGTCATTATTGAGAATGGCGGTGATAAATGTTTCCCATGGCCTTGAAAGACCTCCAAGTGCAATGAGTGTGAGTTCCCTGTCAGCAGTAACTTCTCCAATGGATAACAGATCATTCTTGACTTGAGTTATTCTCATGAAGTAGGCTTGTATAGACTCCCCTTTGTCCATCTTGATATCCCTTAACTTGTTCTTGAAAAAAAGGATTTGACTTGCATTGTTGACTTTGAACATCCCAATCAACTTATCATACATTTCCTTAGAAGTTCCTAGATCAGAAATATAAGAGATTAAATGCTTTTGAATGGAGTCAACTAAGATTTTCTTAGATTTGACCCCACTTTTTTTATATTTTGTTCTAGCGGCAACAGGTGCATTTGAAGGAGGCTCCACCACTTTGCCTTGCACATACATGTTCCTCCAAGGTCAAATCAAGAGCCATTTTCTAGGCATGATAATTTGATTTGTCATTGAGCTTATCCTCAGTCTTGAAATAAGAGGTAACAACCATGGAGACTTGTCCAACTATCCTTGTTGTGCAACAACAAGTATTCCAACAGTGATTGCTTACTTCTTCCTTGGGGTTTGTCTTCACTTTGGCTTTGATACCATGTTAATTTTTATGGTATGTTATATGCTTGCAACAATTTCTTCAATGTCTTATTAGCCCAATAACAAGTCCACTTCAGATTCCAATAGCAATCATAATAAACTTTAGTAGCAATCACTTGGAATTTACTTATTGATAGTAATTGTACATAGAACATCATCAAAAATGCACAAGAAGACAAGCCAAGGCAATGGACACAAAGATTTCGGCTAATGCCAGGGCAAAACCCCACAAGGGGGAAAACCTAACCAATCGTTCTTATTGATTAATATCAAATTTTCAACAGAGAAAGAAAATCCAATTTAGTACAGTAGTCAAAGTCAAAGTATTGACTTATCAATGAAGTTGACCAACCAATGATATGAAGCTCAATCTGATCCAATATAATTTTGGTCAATAGTTTGCAATAGTCAACAGTATTCAGCGTGTCATAGCCAATCCAGTGAATGGTGGTTAAACAACCTCCAATTAGTTCAATCAATGCAACAAGAAACTCTACCTCTTCAACAGGTCAAAGTCAGGGCAAAATAGAGAGAAGACAGTCAAATTTCGGTCAATTGTCTGTGGTCAAAGTCTGCGGTCAATGCCAGTTAAACAACCTAGATTACCTTGGCTTTTGTGCCCAGGAATGCGGCCTCACCAGACAGAGATATGCCCAAAAGATCGAAGTCAAAATTTGCTCAAAAAGTCAAAGTCAACGCCGCAGACAGTTCAGATTTTTGGCCACTTGTAATTTTGTCCTCTTTCTTTCTTGCACGCGTGAAGAAACTCCTGTAATTTTCAGAGCTATCGAACCGAAGAAGAGAGGAATTGTGTGTTGATAGCCCTAGAATGATGCCCCGAAGGTTGAAGCAGCTAAAAGAAAAAGAAAAAGCATAATTGGCCACATTTAACAGGAAATTGTACCACAAAATGCAAAAGATGGTCTGGACAAAATAATCAACACATGGGCAAAGGTCAATGCATGAGTTCTACCCCCATCCATGGCCATCACCCTGGTTCCATAGGCCCTAGATGAGCCTCCTTTATCATTTAGGAACCCATGATTGTTTGAATCCTTGGAGGGCAATGAACTGCCCTACCTTAAAGGGGGTAACCACGACTATATCTTACACGTCATGCTCTTGTCCTTCGAGCCTCGAACAGTTAATTAAAGAAATTCATAAAAGGTAAAAGGCATATAAAGAAGGGTGGAAAAATCAAGGCCGGGGCACCTCATGTATCACGACTGCTCCCTCTTGTACATTTACATACCTAGGTGTGGGCTTCCCCTTATCTAGCTACCCCTATTCCCCACTATGTGGCCCAAGACTGCCCCTCCAATTCCCTATTCCATCTCACTTATTTGTCACTTGCCACCCCCATTAGAGGGATGTACCTTGGATTTACTATCTCCTTTAAGGACTGAAACCACCTAATAAGGTACTTGGCTAACCCCCTTTGGAGCTTGGAGACACTAGCACATGCCAAAGCTCACTACGGACATGCATGCCATTATGAAGTGCTGACTTTGTTATCCATGTTTTGTAAGCTCTCTTACCTGATTATTTTAATGATTGGTTGTACTGGAAGCCTAGGGGACGCATTGGATCTTATGTAGGATTACAGGTGGTTTCCATTTGGTTTTGGCCTCCCTATATGGGATCCTAACCCATAGAGGTCTACATTGGCACATGTAGGGTGTGCGTGGAGAGCCATGGGCCTCCACAAAACTAGACAACACTCCATGGATCTTCATGGATGCTCCACGGATCTTCATGGATGTTCAGAGATTACTAGCGATTCACTTTTGGGATGATGGTGATACGCTTGGTACATTATGCTCAGCAGGCCCCACACTCTTGGCAGGTGTCCTAGGACTTGTATGATGTCATAGCAACATTCATTCCACCACTTGGACTCTTGTAGAGGATCTACAAACATCTCCGATTCATATGGAGACTCATGGGGTCATCTATGTGCCCTCATACCCACTGGGAGCACAACAGGGTTACTACTTGGAGAACAAGGGGCCACCCCCTTGTCCATCATATTCTGAGGAATTTATTCCTCAATATGTCATTTCAAGATATTGTTGAGCCTTTGGAGGGCCCTACGACATGCACATATTATTATTTGGCCCCTTGTGAGGCTTATTTTTACATTTGTGAGCTAGTTTGGTGGGCTTGTCACTAATAGGGGTTTTATTTGCACATTATTTTATCATTAGGGGCTAACGTAGGCCCATAGGCTAATTTGAACTCCTTAGGAGGCTATATATTGATGTTAGATACACTCGTTTGGATCATCACTTGACTTGGGTTCTCTCTAATCATAGAGAACTTCACATTTTTTTCCTTGGAGGATATTTTCTGGAGATGGATGAATTTTGACGTATGTATTTGGGCTTTTTATCTTGTCTTGGAGCATTGTCTTGTGAACAAAATGTTGGTTGCATATACTCTATAACGTTCTAAGTGAATTTTTGATGTTATTATTCTTGTTGCTGCATAATTGAAATGTGGAATTGAACATGTTTTAGCTAATTTAATGTATGTGCCAATGTTATATGAATGAAATGTCCTAAAGATTATTTGTCTTGATAAGCTTGCATTGTTTGCTTTGAAGTATAAATGCTTGAAGGTCATTTTTCTTTTCTTTCTCTCAACATTGGATGAAGTTGACTTTCTGGGCCTCCTTGATCAAGAAACCAAGTCCTTACTCATCATCATTCTTGACTCCATATCCCAAAGTGAATTAGGCACTGATCCCTTACAACGGTGGTCATCCCCTTCACCTTTTTCACACCTTTTACCTCTTTTTCCTAAGTCTAGCCACATTAGGTCTCCTAGGGCATCAATTTCCCGAGAATTGACCCAAGGAAAAATTTCAATCTCCTACAGGTTACTGCGCTGGTGGGTCCCCTCCCTCTCCTCCAAATTTGAGGCCATTCTAACGGTGGAATCTCTGGGAATCCCAAGCCGTAGCTCTAGGATCGAATTTTGCCTAGGCATCCCCAAGGCTAGACCTCAATAGGATCAATTCAACCTTTTGAAGTAAATATTCTTTTTGGTCTTTTCCTTTCACCTTGTCCAGGATAGGAGCATCTTTGGTTGCTACTTTCCATCCCCAAACCTGGACGGGGTCTACTTGGCTACGTGTGGTCCCACTTCTCAGGGAAGATTATTTGTCAAGGAACATTTGGGAATCCAAGTTTCCCAAGGATTATAGGGATTGAGAACCTCGTCTATAAGACTATTCTTTCTCTGCTCAACCCTCCAATCCTCACCCCTAACCCCTAGAGAATCAAGTCCCTTTCTTAACAATCAAGCAAGTTCCATTCTTCACTCCATCTTTAGAAAAGGGTTTTTAGGCCACTTTCCACCTATATATTAGCATATACTTTACAAGTGATCCCTACACTACAGGGATTCCTCCCATCGGTGAAATTCCGTAAAGAGTAGGGAGACTTAGCTGTGGTGATAGTGGGCTAAGCCTCTACTGTTGCACTTAACTTAGCAGTTGCCCTCTTAGGAATCCCTTTTAGGTCCCCTGCTGGTTTGAGTGGTAACAGGGCAGACTTGTAGATGAAGATGAGGCCGTCTTGAAGAAGAGGCATTTGGAGGTGTGCAAAAACTTCAGATTTTTGAGGACAAGGGAGATGCCATTAAGGGTGAGCCAAATGTGCAATGAGTCATCAAAGTTGGGGCTTTCAAGTGGGGGAATTAACCCCTAGTTGTACTCTTCAACAAAACCTTACATTCATGCATACATATGTGGTGGTTGAAATTCTTTATATTCATTCGTACACACTGATTATGAATATGTACTACTGTTAATGATTTATTGAAGAAAACCCTAGCTAGAATAGAAACCCTAAGGGCAAAAATTATCCTAGGACATTACATTTATGAATAAATTTAATATTCTGATAGACATGGGCTTGTCATTCTGCTAGGATCAAAATGCAAATTCGATATCATTAGATGCTTACAGAGAATTACTATCAAGAGAAAGAAGCAGGGTGGAAATTTTTTCAAATATGTCTGGAACATTGAAAGGGTGGACAATAGTTGACAAGATGATTTTTATTTTCTCAGGCAAATAAAAAATCTTTTCTTAACTGTTCCCACTTATTTGCGCCATGAATGCTCTCGACGCTTATCAAACAGAATGCACCTAATCAAGGCCAGGTGCCAGACAGATCACAGGAGTAATTCAGTTTCTAAAATGTTTCTTTTGCTTCTGTTATACTCATTTTGTAGAAAAGATAGAGAAGAACTCTGAGAGAAGGACTTTTTTTGGATAAAAAAAGAGAGAATTTTTTTCTATTAATTGGGTGGACAATAGTTAATTGTAATGAGTCTAAATAGATTGTTTTTCCAGCAAATTTCAGTTTGTTCCCTTGCTATGTGTAAAATCACTCTTCCTTTAAATCAAAGCCTGAGTTATATGGATTGATGTTATAAAGTGAGAGTTGAGTATCACTGTTTCTTTTATATAATGTTTGCAACAATTTCATAAGCTAAAAGATTTACGTGAGATACAATTTGTGTTCAACATACCTTTTTTCTTATGGAATTGTAGGCAATACAATTCATATGATTTTTTAGTACACCTTCCTCACAGAAAGATTCAGGCATTAGTTTAACGTTTGGAAGCTTTCCTGTTTATATTTCTTGGTCTTCATCCATTATTATTCAACAAAGATAGCTGTCTGTTTTAGTTGGAAGATAGCCTAGTGACTGATCACCCAGAACCTATTGCGTTACTACAAGATCCAATAGTTATTTCAAAATAGTTTAGTGCCTTAGCATAGTTCCCTAGCCAAGAACATTTCAAGGAACAACAGAAGGTAACGTTTCTCTTCATATATTTTTGTTTTTTAGCTTTGGGAGAAGAAGGCTTATTTGAGAGGTCAGGAGGGTTTCTTACTTAAGGTACAACTCTATACTTAGTTTTGTTCACTCCTCTAAGATCATTTGGAGAGACTTCCTTCAGTATATTGAGCCATGCAAATATTTTCAATTGTTATTTTAATAGTCTCCCTGTCACATATTCCAGGTAGCCTTATTTTAATCTCTATAATTTACATATAAGAACTGCATTTCCCCATTGATGCGGGTACAATTGTTTATGGTCTTCTTTATTCAACATCTTTTCTGCTTCATAATTGTTCTGAGGAGTTTGTTTATTGCAAGTAATTTTTTACTTTCAAAACCCATGTTACCATCCAGCCAGGACCAATGCCTTCTGCAACATATGACAATGGTGACTGTAAATCATGCTTTGTTTAAACTGATGCAACATTTTAGCATATGTAGATAGAAGTTTAGAATGGAGTTTGTTTAGCACCTGATTAATGATTTTACAGGTGATACTGTAGTGGCTTTAATGACACATATCCTATGTGGACACAAAGGTACCGTCTATAAACGAAGTTCTTGACATATAGGTTGGTAGATTTAAACTTTTAGATTCAAACTCTCATTTTCATGTTGCATTTTTATGGAGTGCTAGTGTGCTCTAACACCATTTTTTTGTTTGTTTGTTATGGTCTTCAAACACAAACAAATAAGGTTGCAGACTTTTAACTTTTCTGTGTCTCAAAGTATGTATACAATTACTTTTGTGCACTTACAAGCTGTGTTAACATTTAAGGTGGCCATTTATGCCTTGTAAAACTTGAGGAAATACACTTATGATTCATGAATTATGATACCATTTAAGGTATCCATTATGCACTGAAAAACTTGAAGAAATGAGACACCATTAAGTGCCCTGTTTTCCCCAAGGCTACCACCTGATATGCCCTTTTGAGCAGGCTGAAGTGCTTTTATCTTTCCCAAATCCTTCTCAATATAGTACTGCTGGTCAAATGTCACACCGTTTATGTTTATATCATACAAACATATTGTTTATAAATGGATTCTTTATTCTAGCATACAATTTGAGTAACATGACCTTTGGTGTTGTTTGGGAATATGTTTATTAAATGTTTGCAATAAAAACAATAATTATGTTACTCCAGGCATGGTTCAATTTATAATACTCCTTCAATGTTAAGGTCTAATTGTTCTTTGATTGATAGCAGTAGTTGTTATACAATGATATACATTGATTGTTCAATAGAGGATGCTATCCTCTATAGATGGGTAAAAATGAATTCCCTAATTTTTGATTAAAGTTAAATAGATTTTTTGTTGGAAATGCTTCTACTTAAATGATATTTTTTCAGAACTTTCGAGAAAAGAAAGATTAAGAACGTTCAAACTCTTCAGTTGTATAAAAATATAAATATCATCTTTGCTGCAATAAGATTAGAATATGATCATTTTTAAGGTGTATGAGAACCTATTTTACTTACTTTTAGCCAATGTTTTATGCAGCATCAACTTAACAAGGAAAAGAATAATTGCTTAAGAGCCTGTAATCAATGGTTCCTGATTGGTATAATGAAATTATCGGTTGATCATTTTGTATATTCATTTTTTCCATTCAATGGCATAGTCCTTACTCCTTTTTCTGATTTTTTTGCAGGCTGTTGATTTGCTAGTATGTATGAATTGTTTTCTTCCTAAAGGTGGTCAGATCTTGAAAGTAGCAGTTTATCCATCAGAATTTGGATTGAAACGGATGGCAGAAGAAGCAGTGCGTGGTCCCGCTCTCTTTGGAAGTGACAATGAATCTAGTGAAGATGATCAAGATGAGTTAGAGAATGAAAAGCTACGTCAATATGAGAAAGACAGGCTCAGGTATAACTGTTGAGCTGCTGACTGTGGTTGGATGTGGACATCAAAGGTTAGGTATATGGATGTTTAGAGACTGTTTAGAAACATCAAAGTTTAGGTATATGGATATTTAGAGACTGTTTAGAAACAGAAAAGTTTAGGTATATGGATGTTTAGAGACCGTGGTAGATGGTTTTGCTTTTTAGTTTCCATTCTTTTTCACAAAAAAACAAGGTTTAGACTCTAGAGTGCATGTTCACCTTACCTTGATTTCCATTTTAGCATATGGTTGTTTTCATGTTGAATGCCCTAGTAATTTCTCTCTTAAAATATTCAGAGAACAATAAACTTTTTATGGATGCACTCTTTGTTTTTAAAGAAGTGCCATCAATCTCCTGAAATAAAATTCTCTTGGATTGTGGCTTCCTTGTAAACCTCATTATGGTTATTTTATAGGAGGTTTCCTAATTGTCTTCTAGTATTTTAAACACTGCATTCTATTGTAACGTCTTCTATAGTTGCAGGTTTCTATGTGTGTAAGATTAAGTGTCATCATAGTAAAAAAAATGTACTTCTGATTTAGACTAGATGCTTATACTGATCTTGTTTGCTTGATATTAACGACAAACGGTTTGGTAGGCAAATTTCCCTTGTGTTATTTTAACCAACAACAAGTTTTGTCTTAGATGTCACAATTTAGTGGTATTCATTTTGTCAAAAATTTCCTAGGACTTGCACATAGTCTCTTCAGCTATGACGGCATTAATGCAGGAAGCATGCCTGTGCGTTGTTGTGATGCCAAACACTAATTTCTTACTAGACCATGACTTAATGGATGCTTGATACTGACATAAGACAAAGCTTCCCCTATTTCATTCTTTTGAGTGGAGCTTCTTAAACAACATCACTTTCATGCCTTCTCAAGAGCTAACGAGCTTGCATTTTGGTTTCAATTTCTTTTAGTTTTGAACTTCTTGAGTGGTCCCTTTGAGAGCCAATTTAGCTGGTCACTCATTTGATATGAAGGAAGCGCTCCATTCAGTGTTACTTGGGAGCGGGAGTGAAAACGGGAGCGGGAGCGACATTTTCAGAAGCTCCTGGTTTGGGAGCGAATCCCATAGCGTTTTATAT